>JABASD010000038.1:0-154653 GCA_019776165.1 Pogonognathellus flavescens | reverse complement strand
AAAATGGGTTTAAATTATAAAAATTTATTTCAAATAAATTATAGAAATATATTTCAAAATGATTTCTTCGATAAATATTCAAGCCGTTTGTCACAAGGGGTTTATTATACAAGTAGAAGGACAAGTTATGTCTGTACAAATATGATTTTCTTATTAATGCATTAAATGTTATGTATGTGTGATTGTGTGAGCAACAGGAAGTGTTTTGTTGTTTGTCTCCACAGATCAATAATACAGCTTCATAAACAAACGCACAGATAAGCCTATGACTCTATAGTACACTAAAATCTGTACAGATTGTACTATTATACTGGTAAAGCATTACATATAAGGTTTGCAAAGTATTATATTGAGTTAAGTACTTTATTATAAATGCGTTGATTCATTTAGAGGCAATTATCTTTGTGTTGATGTGAAGTGAAGCTTCAAGCAATAATAAGGGTCGACGTTTATAGTTGTGTTGAGATGTCCCATCCTGTCTTGCGGTCGCAACTCTCAACCTATTCTCCTACCTGAGTCTATATAGATATATAGTATACATTATAGCTCCTTATGTATAAATATATAAGTATATAGGCTCACTTACAACAGCAGTCTCCCTGTCCTTTCGTTTACTCGGCTAGTTGGCTAAATTACGGGTTGCGTCACACAACCAATCCTTTAGTACGATTACGATTTACGAAAATGGGCATTGAGCTTACAATTGAACGTTGGGTCGTTCGTACGTGTGTTGTAGGAGTAGATTTTATATGTAGCAAAAGCTAAGCAGGAGTACAGGGGTAGTCATAGTCATATAAGATAAAAGGATTTTACGTATGCTGCACTCATACTAAAGCATACTTGTTATATTTCTACTACATTGTGCTATAGTTGTATACATAGACAGTGCAGTGTAGGAAATGATGATGAAAAGTGAATAGATATATTAGTGGTGAATGTAGTAAAGGTAGAAAAGAGAGGTTGAGTAAAGGAGTACTTATGTATAAAGCTGCTACTACTATACTACTGCTACACAAAATTCTCTGTGTGTACCTCAACTGTAAGTCAGCTCAACAACGGGAAATAATTGCTTAATTTGGCGAAAATTTCTGGGCTCATCCTAAATGGCTGTGCTTATCTTTTCTCGTGGTAGTTTTGGGTCTCTCTGACTCAACGTGGATGTTAGTTAGTTATCTCTGCATCGCATTGTTATCATCACAGTCGTTAAATGTGGGTTACGATGAATCCCTCCGATGATGGGTCGGCCAAGTAGATTATATAGACACACACAAAATATATATATAAGGTTATGGAACACTCTATAGATTTTATTATTCTTTGAAATTAAAGGTAGAAAAATAATATTCTGCTAAAGTATTATGTTGTACTAAATGTAAGCTGTTTAAGGCTTCTCTTCTTCTTGTCCAATTCACTTAGGTTTCTTCCTGGGCCATAGTGAAAATAATATTATACACACTATAAGGATTTACTTGGGTTAAAGCTATACTAATATTATGATGTATTTGGCATATATAAAAATTCGTGGAGGAAAAGCAAGATCGACCATCTGCCTCCAGGCTTTATAAGGTTTGTTTTGCTGCAAGGAAATTATATGCGTTTTTTCATTAGCAAAAAGAATATATACAGATCGATTTCCTATATATTATGCTGTGTATACGAGGCACACTGCGAAAAATGGAATTATTAGTTGTTCTCGTCGTTGTGTGTAATTACATTAGCACTTGGTGCACAGAGAACACACAATTAAGATTTAGACGAGACTAGACAGTTGGAGCAAGTCTTTCACGAGAAATTCCATGGAGGTCTCTTTCCATGTAATAAGCAAGAACAGCAAGAATGAACTGTGGTTTTAGCCAGTATAGAGAGATTCGTGTAATCTCCACTGGCTATTACGCATTTTTTCTTGTGGTTTGCAATTCTCCTGCACTTTTACAATGCAAACATACTTCTATACACACAAGGAAGAAAAAACAGACAATAAAAATATGAAATATGATCTAGGAGAGTTGGTGTTGAAAGGTAAATATTTTAAGTGCTTTCCAATTTAATTTACAACAACAGCAAGGCACAAACACAGACAGAATGCATGGAAAACGCGAAGGAAAGTAAAAAACGATTTTTTAAATGATGCTTTGGCAGAAAGCTACTAATTCGTGTACAGAGTTGTTTGTATTGTACAAGTGTTAGTTAGTTGCATGTTTAGTAACTCTACATGTAAATACACACTCCGAGTATATTTTGTAAGTTATTACCCAGCTATTACATTTCATCTGTGTGTCTGTATGGAGCCTTTTACAGAGTGGAATTGTGTGGACGAGTCTGTCGGTGTGGAGCAAAACGATATGATGATGATGGTGGAATGAAAAGTGACGGTGAAGTGAGATGAGTCGATTGTGAGTTTAGATCATTTATCATTCTCTCTCATGTGTGTGTGTGCAACAGAACAGACGGACTTGACTTTGACTTTCCATTTGCATCATCGGGTGTATTTATGTGTGGATGTGGTTGGCATGGACCGCTGTATGTGTAGTAAAGCCATAATGCCATGCCAAGTCATATCACATTAACTCTGACCAGTTTAAAGATAAATTAACAAGTTACACTTTTACAAACACACAGGCAGAAATAGTTGATATTCAGACAACGCTTCTTCCTACGTATCTGTATTGTAGTAAAAGTTTTTGTACTTGCTGACATTATGCTGTGGCAATGATATTATTGTTATTATTATCATAACAATAACATAAACGAAAAAGTCGCATCTCTCTGTGTCTCTCACTCATTCCAATCGTTTTCTGTCACCAGTCACTTACCAACCACTCACAGTCTCCTTCTCCGTTTGATAGACTTCCGTCCAACTCAATTCATCTTTTCAACATGAATTCCTTATCTGACAATCTAACTCTGTGAATCCTCTTTCTCTTTTCCATACATCACTCGCATACCGATGCATACATAATATATTACAATTTATTTTTATACTTAAATTGTAATATAATGCCGAAGCTATTTGAAATTATCGCCTTCATTCGTAGTCTATGTGTATACAGTACGAATTTTTATACTCTGCATAGAGTTAAGTTATAATAAACATTTCGCGTATGTTGTTATTGTAAAAAATCTTTGAATGAATGCCGAAGGATCTGATCGTGCATTCAAAATGCATCTTCTATAATATGAACAATGCAAATTGCTAAACAAGTAAAATGAAGATCTACACTGTAGTAATACAAATACAGGGTTGGGATCTTATTTTATATACAGGATAAAATATATTCACAACACCTATATACATACCCTGTATAAAAATAATAGCTTAGGAAGTATTTTCCACAATCGCCTGTAGGGTCCAACGATTTGTTTGTGTAAACTATTTGTATGTTATGTAATACATAATAGACTGTACATTGTGCGGCCTGGAATAAAAGACGCTGGGAATCAATTCAGTTTATATTATGTCTATGCTATGCAGGTTGTTTTTGCTGGGATTCGGATATGACATGTTTGGTGTGGTAATACTGTGATTTTGTTAGCATTGTATATGTGTATTTGTAAAAGAATATATATATAGAATGTGTATGTAATAGCAGCACGTAGAATTGTTGGTGATATTATGCGGCAGCACAAAAGCGGAGTTAGAGACACCAGTACTTCTTCTACAAAACATTTTCTGTATTCCATTACAAGAAAAAGAAAGACAGGAAAGTATAATAAGATGAGAAATGGAAAGTCGCGTTCTGTGTTCTAACAGAGACCGAGAGAGAATAAGACGACCATATAAGAACAAAGATAAGACAAGAAGTGGATTTGTATTAGAGTAAAACTTACTACGTGCTGTGTCTGTACGGATGAAGTATGTAATGTATAATAATACGAAGTACGAGAAAAGTAAGAGATGTGCAGCGGGATGTTTATTTATCATATTTGGTTCTTTGACTTGACTCTTTGACTTTGTGTCTCACTCTCTCTCTTTCTCTGTCTCTCCTTTCCACCAACTCCCATAGGAATGCATCATCGTCAGCGTATATTCAAGGCTGAAGCGTTGTGCGATAGAATCATCCACCATACATTTGTATGCAATATAGGAAAAGTAGCTGTGTAAGTATTCCGGGTGTGTAAATATTAGTCTTGTTTTTCTAAGATATCTCAGTTTTCTGTGGGAAAATAAGTTTTCTGTAGAAAATCACGGATAAAGTCGATAAATTTATTTGTGTTAAGTTTTCGATACTTAGACTGTGTCTGCAATTAAAATACGAAAATATAAATTGATTTAATATGTTATAATTTAGATTATTCTGTTGCATCAGTAGCGTTGTAGGCAATTTTTGTGTCCAACAGCATTGTATGATTCTGTGTGGTCCATGAGCAAAGAATTATTACAATAAATACGCTTAAGAGATGCAACATACTTACTTTTTTGCTTTATAATCAAAATGTGGATGTCTTACAAATAATGAAGTCCAATTGAAAAACAAGATTTTATTACTTATTCGGCAAATTTAGCTCAAACGACATTTTTCATTGTATAGGTACATTTAAAAAATTCTTGTTCAATATTTAGTATAATATAAACATGGTTATGATCTATGAATTTCAGTTGTTGTTCTGTACCCGATTTTATTGCACTTGAAGCAATTTAACAGTACGACGAAGTACAAATGATGCTTCAAAGAGCTTTAGTTGTCAGCGCATGAAATATTTGTTTATCATAATTTTCATTATCATTACTTTTTGTGGTTGTGTACCGAGACCGTAAATACTTTTCGTACTGAGGCGAGTCAGTGTAAAGAACGGATATGTTTGAATGTGTCTGAACTCTTTGATTCTATTTTACCAGGACGTTACCGACGGTCGTCGTCGCCGTCATTTTCGTCGACAATCCGACGACAGTGTCATTTCTCTTATCTATTAGTATATTATGTATTTGTTCAATTTGAGAGTGGAATTATATTTTCTAGAGTATTGGTATGCTTTGGATTTGGTTTATGTACTAAAATACTAATCGCACACGAAGTATGATGTTTGCTGTGTGTGTATTATATAAATAGAGTGGTCACAATGGTAATAGTAATGCATCATACACATTATTTCCTTCTCTGTGAAGCTTGTCGGCTCTTTTGACAGGAAAGGATAAGGCTGTGACTCACTTGTCAGTGTGTGAATGCTCAGGCTGTACCTAAACTGTATATTTTATGAGAATTTCTAGTGTCTGGTTTATTATCCAAGTGGCACTACGAGAAAAGTCAAATAAATCATAAATAAATTGTCATGTTGATCTCTAACTCGTTGTCAGTCAGTTTTTCATAGATATAAAGGTAGCGTGATTATATTATACTGTGGAGGAAATGTACAGACACAACGTATAAACCACAATTCGATCGGATTAAAATGTCAAGAGTTTACTATAATATAACGTAAAGGAATTTTGGTGTTCTTCCTATATGAAAAATATGTTGTGTTGTAAATTGGGATTTACTTATCTAGTAAAGAGTCTTTAGTCATGAACTGCGTGTTTTAGTAATAAAAATTAAATAAGTCTATTACGGAATTGGCTTTTGACTAGACTAATACATACAAATGTGTTAACATAGAAAAAATCCTTTCAGATTTGACCGGATGTATACGTGTGTAGCTAATATGCGGTATTTATTTGCTTGGTTTTTCTTTACTTTACTTTATTGGGGTTTGTGAGTATATATTATTATATGAGTAGTTCAATATCCTCATTTGAATATATGGAAACTGTGTACAGATACATTTCTTGTATACAAACATACGGTACTTTTGACAAGTTATACATTATTAAATTGACTTTCTCACGGCTTTTGTCGGTTGATTCGTCTTTTATGAGTCAATTCAACTCGTGCATCAAATTACCAACTAAATGTACACATTAGCTCAGTCACTATGTAAATAAACATCAAGCCTGTCTCACTAAACTGACATGTCTGATGAGTTTAACGTGTTCATATTTCATTCAAGGTGCAATAACATATAAGTATCTGTACTTATATAGGATCTAATATAGGAATGTCTATATATATAGATTACACTACAATATACTTTTACCTACATATATTAATGTGTTTTATTTGCATGTATTTACATCGCTCACTTGTGAATGTGAATGATCGTGTCAACAACAAAACACATACACTCACTATCATCCTCACTATTTTACTGTAAGTAGACTTCTTTCACAATTAGTTTGTACATGCTTTTACGATTTTGTGTGTACTTAAGTACGTCACGTCATAATATTGTACTGTATATTTCAATACAGATTATAAGTTGGTTAAAGTGTAAATAAATATATACACCTCGTGGAGTCAATGTAGATTCAAAACGTTTTGCTCTTAGTATGTACATATTTAAATCAGTTAAAATAATCCCAGTCTGTGTATATACAGGTTGAGAATTCAAAATAATTTGAAAGGTTTAACTTGACAAATATCCCAGAGAGAGTGGATAACACAGAAACTTAAAAGCGTTGAAAGCGACTCATTTCCATTTCCATTTAGAAAACAACAGGATTTTCTCGTATATTACCGGATTTTGATTGAAGTTGGGGTAAAACATTTTCGAAACTGTCACATCACACATGAAATATGTGTGGAAATTGTAAAACACACAAAGTGAAACAGCTCGCCTAATTATTTTCACTGGGTGCTTTCAGAGTTCGGGCGCGTACCGTGTGCCGTACCCACAGTTATTCCACACATAAACAAAAGCAGCAGTCATATTATGCAACGTATAACATATATTACCCCATGTGAAAAAAATGTGACCTTATGCCCTTTTCTTTAAGACACATACCAATAAGATGTAAATACCTGTGTCTGGATATAACAAACCACAGTACAGAATACTTCATATAAAACAAAACAGAAGATTTTTAAATGAGAACAAACGTAGGTCTTTTCCCTATTCTATAATGTATTAACCGTTTAACTAAAAAAGTATATACAAAATGAACAAAACACCTTCACCGGGATACTTACTGAGAGCGTTAGTAATCTGTTTATTGTTATTAGACACGGTATGCCACATTTTTACCAGTAATGTTGCACTTGCACTTGTAAAGAGGGAAATACATTACATGTTTGAGTTATTCTTATACTTAGTTAGTAGTTTCTCCTTATAGTATCTTGTTTTGCCTTTACCTTACAAATAGGTGTAACAAAACGAAAGACACATCTCAGATGCACCACACCATTGCATAATATGAATTCGGTTCGGTTTTTCACAAATAACTATCTCTCTGCATGTCTGTGCAGATGTAATACATGCATTTGTGCATTCTCCTATGGGTATTGCATGTAATATCACAAATACTCAAGCTACACAGACCAAAATGAGAAAACACTTGGATTGCTTGTAGTAGTAGTTGGTATTTGTCAATCTTGCATAAGAAAGTACTGAAGGGGGAAGAAAAACGTAGAAAAAGCTTCAATTCAATTCAATGTAATACTTTTTTGTAGCACTACGTGTATAACTTAAGAATACTGTATTAACCCTATATATAGCCATATATAGCAGAACATATAGGTGTGTATTTATTTCTATGGATTATATACGAATCTATACTAGTATGGTAAAGGAGGATTGAACATTCAACCCTGGTCTGGTCTTCCCCGATAGTACAAGTGCGTTACGTAAGTAGGAAACATAAATGTGCCATCCAAGGGTTGTTTATGAACCGAACTCTCCATAAAACTCTCACTTTCCCTATGGCCAGGCCCTCAGCTCTCATTATTTATCATTCCTTACTGTACTACACACGCTATAACCTAGGCTGACACTATATCCACACTCAGTTATTTATATTATTCAGTTCTTCTACACGTATGATATACTTAATATCAATCTGAAAGTATATTATTATACTTGTGAGCTGTAATATGTGTGTATGAATCAAATATTCGTACTAATGCACGACTACACTTCATTTTCCACTGCAATAAGAGCTATCATGGGTGAACATAAGAAAATAATATTTTTTCTGCCAAGTCTTTTCTTGTCATAAGCAATAAGGAAGGAAGGATCATCCTTTTTATATTTTCTTCCAGTGTGTATGTGTGTCTAGTATTCTCACACTTTATTCATCATTCGATTCCATTACTTATCTCCATTTCAAATACATGTTTTTTCTCCTCTTATCCGAAAATCCATAATAAGAAGAATATTATTATACCTATATAGATACACCTTTTGGTATATGGATGCGATTGGGAATTTTGTACGATTAGTATATAATAATATTATTTTCTTTCTTGCCGTAAATAGAAATGATTCAAGATTTGAGTATGTGAAGCGTATTATTACTATTAGAGAATAAAATATAATGAAATGATGGAAAACATGAGTCGGGACACGTTTTGTGGTTTGATGTTGTGTGTGTGATGCAATGTAAAACGTTCATAGCTGATTGTATGTATATATATACTAGCTTGTTAGGAAATTATTAGTAAGCCATGTCCAAGCAAGTCATGTATATCCAGAAATAGATAATAATAAGTGAATTTGCTAAAGTGTCTACTATATACGTAGTATATCTGACATCGGGTGAATTTGAAGGCGAGTTTGAGTTGAGACAAGAGAGTTTGGTGTGTGTGAGGGTGATTCACATTTATGGATTTTATTACCCCATCGTAATATTCCTTTGTGCTATTTCGTTTTCGATTCTTCCTCTACTATTTCAATGTGGGCAAGCACTCTGTGTGTGTCTTTCTCTGTGTGGAATGGACAGTATAATAGCCAAAGTGTAGAATAGCCCATGACTGTTTGTTATCGATCAGTGAAACTTAAGTGGCTATAATGGCACAATACATTTCTACTCTATTACGTACTCCTATTGTTTCACGGATCCTCTCCAGCATTATTCTATGTCCTCGTGCAACACACTTGTCGAGTACAATACATCATAGCTTGAAAACTTCTTAACGGGAAACTCAATAAAATATAATGGACACAAAGGCAAAGGGTATGGTGTAGAAACACAGAGAGAAGAGTTAGCACCAGACTAAAACCTGAATTTCCTATACACAATTGCAGATTATTTACTTGTATTAGTATATAAGGATGAGAGTATAGAGTTATACTAATGGCTGTAGTATTTCATGTAGGTAATTCTTTTGCTGGACTTGACTTTGACGTTTGGTAGCTGTCATAAGAGATTATGTACAGCGCTTCGGTGTATTTCGACATAATAGATCTATAAATATCCTTTGATGACTTCACCAATGTACAGGCGGATGCTTTATGTTCTCACAATGAGTTTTTTCCAAGGATCAAAACACTTTTCTTTTCATTAGTCAAAGCAATGTAGAACGCATTAATATTATTCTCCACTGACTTATAGGAATTTTATGAAGGTTATTAAGAATGAATTATGTATCTAAGACAGTTTTGAATAATATTTCGTAAGGAACTTTTGAAAGATCGTAGTTATTATTAATATTGCTGTAGTTTCTATGTGATGTTGATATTTTTCGTGAATTATTTCAATTACAACATTCTGGAAAGCTATAGTAAGGCAATAAAGATACAATTACGAAGTAAGTACGAACATCGTACCTATAGCTAATATTTACAAAGGGATGGTGGAATGAATGAGAGAAAGAGAGTCGCAAAAATAAGGTATAATGGAAATGGAAGCCGTTTGTATGTACATAACGACCTCCTCTGGTCTGAAATGAAAGGAAAAGTTAAAGCCTCGTAAAAGTTGATCTGTCAACATCAAATTCAGCGTCCAGTGTGTATATAGCAGGAGTCCACTCTTCGGCGTTTGTATACTTTTGCCTCTCTCTCTCGTTTTGTTGTATTATTGAATTCACTTTTGAAAGAATCCAATAATCTTGTTATGTTATGGTATACGTTTCCTAACTGCTCAGGCATTTTACATTCTACTATTATTACGACCAGCAGCAGCAGGCTCCCATTGTCGACACGACAATCATTGTCAGAGAACAGAATGGCCCATCCACACGAATCTTTTACTTTATGCTAAAGGAGCAGCCTCTGAGTTTGATAAAGAGATTTCCTCGTCGAGATTTTATTGAAATTTATAAGGAAAGATGCAAATAGAAAAACTAATAAGAATGTTAAATAATATTGACATGAAACAAGAATATTCTATATGTGTTTGTGCGTATAGATGTATAGGGATGTCTATATATGTGAAATATTTTATAAACGTGTGTTGTAGATAAGGAGATTCAAGAAGAGTTAAAGAAAGGAAGGAAGAAATTGAAATGTATGTGTCTGTCACGATGCTCAGGTTGTATCACAGTTCTGTCTTCAACGAGTGTTGATTCGAGATAGAATTTATTTTCCTATTTTATTTTTATTGTAGTGCTCTCTGCAGGGTTGGAAATGAGACGAAGACCAGTCAGAAGAGATTTCAAGTAAAAAAATCTCGAAATGCAAATGCTACATTCTCCTTTTGGTTTTGGTTCAGTGAAAACAGGAAAGAAGTGCACACATGCTGCATTTTCTGTAATAGTCTTCTTCTTCTTCTTATTCCTATTACACGCATAATATTATCATGTGCGTATTTACACGTGGATTAACTCACTGAACTTGACATCCTTCCCCTTTCCTTATTATTATTACTTTTGCGTGAAATGATACTTGCATTATATTCTATTCTTTTTTACTGGAAAAGATCGTCATTGGGCAGCATACCCCTAAATTGCATGGCAATAATGAGACAGATTGCTTACTAACTAGTAAATATTCAATTCAACGGTTATTGTTATTGTACTAGAACCAGTATTACCTAATTTCCCATTGTACTCTACACATCAGGCATGACAGAAAGACAGAACTGATTCCCATCTATTGTACATCTTTGTATGTATTTCTTTATTTCATTGTCAATTTTTATTATTTGGGATTTGAATGAGGAAATTATTTCATTCTTTCTAGTTTAATTTTTGTAGTAAAGCTCCTTACAAATAAATCGGCACTTTTGTATTAAAATTTATACAACAGGATGATTAGGTCAATTTGAATAAAGTCAGTGTTCATTTGGAATAGATGTTAATATAGGGTAGGTACTATTTCTCAGGTAATAATTTATTTGGAAATCGAAATACTGTTACAAATTGAAAGGGAACAAATATTTTGTACCTAAAATAATTTTGTGAACAACTGATACATGTTTGAGTTATAATCAATCATGTTTAAACAGCCCATCAGTTCATATAATATCTGTAATAAGTAGAATTTTACTATTAAGTGATATTATATGGTTTTATTAACCTTTAGTACACTTAAGTGAACTTTAACCTCAAACCAAGCTTGGACTTAAAAATCAATTGAGGAATAAAACAATGAGTTAGCTATTGTAATATAATTAAAGTTCATGCATCCTTTTAATGATAACATGAGCAGCTGTATAAACGTATATACCTGTGAGGTATTGAAAGTCTCAGTAAATTCCTTTGAAAGATCAATTTTAACAAAGGAGGATTCTCAAACAATAGGATTTACATTGAGTTAATGAACAGTAATAAAGTCATGAATGTAAAGAACCGTTAGATATTGACAGTTGGGCCAGGCCAAGACAATCCACTGTAAAAAAACATTCGACTGACGATGACGCTGCAGTATAAACACTAAAAAGAAATCACTACTGCCTCTACGCTACAAATAGACGTATCTATAGAGAGAATAGTGATTAAGTACACAACATGACACACATTATAGTACTGTGGTATGTAACGTGAAAATAGAAAACGCCTTTCTTTCATATCTTCTTTTAAAACATAGTACATAATGTATCTTCTACTACTATCTGTGTTATGTTAAGCGAGTCAATTCTAAAAGAATTATTATTTCCCTTTAATTCTGCCATCAAACAGGTTTACAATGTATTGCTTCTATTTTACTACTTGAACACATTTAACTTTTCAAACCATTCTTAAGTATAGTTATATGATCAATTCAAGATCAAGATCACAAATCACAACGCATTGTGTAAGAATTACCATCGCTGGAGTTATATACATTACTAATACTATTTAATCTGGCTACTGTTCTTTTTTATATTTTTTGTACATTTACACGCACTATTAACTGAGAAATATAGGAAAGAAAGACTTTTACAACCGGAATGGCCTTTAAGGGGAGTGAATCCAAAGAGATATTCACCATTATGCACCTGGTCGCATCTTTTATGAGAATTACAGTAAATACTCGTAGTAATGGTAATGTTACACATATCACATACTTGTATAGAAAACGAACGCCATAAAATATTACCCACATTACTTTACTACAAGCGGTATATAGAGGAGAGTAAATGTCTTGAGACGGAATTGCATTGCATTGTAATAGTATTTTATTGTGTACGTGTATAGATCTATGTGTGCATGTAATATTTCCGTCTTGACTTGGGAAAAGAAGAAGAGTGTGTAGAAGTGGTATCTGTATTCCCCAAACAGTGTTGAGGTGAGAGTGAGAATCTAATGAGATGAGACCGTTAGACAGTTTTACAACGTTAGCCTAGGATGAGATGCCCAAATAAGATGGATGGATTACGTTAACTCAGCTGAACACAGGAACGCAACAGCTTTAGCTCTTTTTCTTTCAATGGAACTGCTAATACCAAGTGTAAATACAAACCAGGCAAAGCTTTTCACTGTGTACTGTAAAGATAATAATATCCTTTAAGCAAATATCTTATGAAATAAAAAGCCATACGTACTCAGATACACGTATTACGTTTTAATATTTGTACTTTACTCAATCTGAGTTGGATGTGTACATCTGAGACTTTTGTTTGTGCACTATTACTAGATTCACAATGAAATACTTTCCTGTTTACCTACTTTTGTCCGTACGTACCAAATGAGAAACAAGGGAAGAATATGGGTGGAATTGCTTATGGGGCATCTTCCTAAGGAAATGAAGAAAATGAAACAGTTTCTCTGTATTTTAAGGAAATGAGATTCTAAAGTAGTAATAAATGTCATAAATATTTCTCATTGCAAATATTTTAAAGCAAACTATATAGTACAACCAAAAGTCGGGTGATTCCCTATTACTTTGAGTTAAGTTGAGAGTTGACTCTGTGTGTTCAGTTGTTTATATCAAAGATTTTATTTTAAACTATCTTCCCCTGAAAGTGTATACCTATTACCTAAATAAATAGTTTGTTATTATTATGTAAGACATTAGGTCAATAAATAATATGAATGCATAGATATAGGCAGTATAATAGTAAATACTTAGTTGCATTAGTATTGTAAACAAAAGACGTTCCCACGGATGTAAGTTACTGTGAAAATGTAAACAGGAGAAGAATTAGATTTCAAAGTGTACGTTCCTTGTGTCATATGAGCGAGTGAGATGGATGCTTCGTGTCTTGGCAGATCACAGTCAGAAAGAGAGAGGGATAAGAGGAGTCATCTATACCTCACTAATTTCTTCTTGAAACTTCATACTTCTAAAATACATAGTATATATCTGGAAGATCATGCCGAAGATATTGTGAGCTTGCTTAAGTCAATTATACTAGAGAGTTAAATTATTAAGGATTACCACAATGATATTTGCTCATTCTATAACTCTATTAGTATTTCATGGCACATATGGAGAGATTTGTTCATTGCTATCTGTTTAAGTAAGTATTTATTTACGTAGAAGCTGGAAATAAAATTATTCTATGTATGAAACTTAAAAATCACAATTAATTTAATTTTGAATGAAAATGTTACAGTGTCCACGCCATTATTATTAGATACTTCCTTAACTGAAAAAGTATTTGTGTCAATAATTTGTGTAGGTTAAACAATCACTTTGATGTTCCATGTCATCTCACAGTGAATTGTAACTAAACCCTCATGTGCCATTCAATTCAGTACGAAATTCGTATAAAGATTTCAATTGTTCTTACTACATGTACACGTAGTGCGTATTAGTATTACAACTGAAGTGTCCTTAGGCGAATACTTTACTTTAACTCTATTTAATTTACCTACTTACTATATTACATTATGTATGTATTTCATATTGTTAGTGTACTTTTGTAAGTGTACACAATGCTTTGTCGTTGCCTCTGGTCAATTGACTGTGTTTGATCAGCCGACAAAGCTCATATCATTTCCTGGCCCGTCCCACTACTATTACTACTACTGCAACTTACAATATTACAATGCACTCTAAACTCTAAGCGATTTTTGGCTACTATAAGCTTTATAATACAAAACACAGGTATACGAGGTATATATGGCCTATGGACACTATTACATTATTTAATATGTATATACGCAGCTACCACATACAACAACTAAATGTAATTCTTTTGATTTCAAAAGCATTGCCGTTGCTTTCACTGGCTCATTCTTTTATATCACAATCACTCATGCTCATTTCGGTATATAAATATTATACCATAAGTAAAATATTTCATACAAAAATACATTCATGTATTGCATAGACTTATGTATATGTAAGAATTGCTTTTTCATATACCTACAGAAAATATTTGTAGTTTTTAAAGTTATGTAAGATGATGGACGTTGTCTTTCTCTTTTAAAAGTCGTTGTCGTGCACACAGAGCATTTAAGGGCCGACTGTGTATATCTGTCATGTAATGTCACGTCAATCCTTTCGCTTTCAGGCAAATCTACACAAAAGTGATGGGATGGGGATGCAATTGTGAGTGTCTCAGTGGCTGACAGTTTCCTTGGAAGCTTTTAGTCCACCATATATATCCTCATATATGTGTATGTATGCTCTTTTGCTGCACATTGAAATTCTTTGAGAAAATGCCTACAGCCAATATGGAAATAATAATGTACTAAGAAATATGAAGAATATTTCTCTTGTTAAGATATATCTGTGTTTAAATGCATATGGAGATCTATTGCAGCGTAACATAAAGATGCGACCTATATAGAAGATGAATCTCTCGTGCAATACAAAGAACACGCACGTTTGAAACTTATGATGGATTACTTCATAAAATATATAGTGTGTATTATTATTATAAATATTCTGAGGATTACATTTTACATAGAGAATATAACTACTTATATAAATTGCTGTGAGAAATACTGGATGTGTATGTAAATTTATGACGTTGAGAAAAATGAAAAATTGGGAAAATGTAGGTCTCTCAGTTCATTCGCATTAATTTCTGTGTTTGTAGGCTCTGTGAGTATTTACTTATTGTATGGCTAGAGAGAGAGAGAGAGAGATTTGTTTGTGGATGTGACAGACAAGACAAGAAGAAGAAGAAGAGGACAACACGCGAATAGAACAAAGACGTTGTATGCAAAGTTATATACGTTTTGTCTTTTCTTTATGGAAATGTGCGGGAGAAACAATGGAAATTGTGCTTGTGCTGGTGCAGGATGAAGAAATTGGGATTGTGTGTGTATGTGTTGTGTTTTGTTGATGTGATGTGAATAGAGACTCTGGGAATGATATGAGAGGATGAGAATTCCCTAAATAAACTCAAGTAGTTTATACTAATCCATAGTACAGTTGCGTGTGATTTGCCCGATAGAATAGAAAATCATGTATAGTAAAATATGTATGCAGGAGAACTACAAATCCCTTAAAGATACTAAAGAACAACAAGCACAGAGAGTATACAGAGGCGCATTATATATAAAGACAGAGAGGAGCATCAAGATTGGATTGAATGTGATAGCATTCAAAGCAATAATGCTTTTGTCAACAACAAAAATTCTTTTGTCTTTCCGTCGTCTCTCTCCTCCTCTTGTACTTTGCTTTACTTTCTGCTCGTAATAGTTTTCGCCTATATGTAATGTACGTATACGCACGGTGTCTCATATAGCAAAATATAGTTTGTGGGTGAATGTGTACGTGTTCAATGCGTTATAAAGGGAATATAAATGTATTTGCTCCTGCTACGAGCAAAGACTACCAAAAAGTTGCATAGACTGAACTCTTCCCTGACTCAAGAATGGTTTGGGTTGTGAATTTGAAGCCAAAGTGACATGATGTCTCAGTCCGGATTATTGTTTGGTGTTTTGCGTGTTTACTACCAGGAAAGTGGATCGTGTTGAATTCTATTGTACGTGGCATTTTGTAAATGTCTTTTACATATTACATTACATGGATTTGCGTATGTCTAATGTGTGCAAGTGGAAAAAATATAACAGTTTACATAGTTTTCCTTTGTATACAAGGTGCATAATGTTTTTTCTTTATGTTATAGCTGTGTAAAACGGGATATTAGAAGGATCAGCCTTCTCGGAGAACCTTTTGTGCGAAGAAAGAATATTTGTAGGCAGTAAATGTTAGTAGAGATTTTGTTCTCGTCATAATAATATAACTGCGCCATGTACATTGTGTAAAATCTTGTACTTAACATAAGTGTGCAAATTATGAGTTGCGTGTGCCTATATTTTTAGTGTGTTTTTGAGTACATGTTTTAGGCACGTCTAATATTACTTTGAATACATGGAGTTAACTAATACTTATGTGCATTTTGTTTCAATGTATATAGGATGGTATGTCGTGAGTTATAGAATGCATAGTAAATAATAAAGCACAGCAAAAATGTGAACTTTGTTTTATGCACTATAGAACATATTTTTTCCTTAAGTGTTTATAATGTTTATCTGCAATTAAGAAATATTGCCTAGTTTTTCTTATTTGTGTAGCAAACAAGCCTTACTTACCTGAAGTCGTCGTTTTTTCATTTTTTCTTACAGTCAGCTTAAAAGTACCGGCGGAATATCGAACGATTTTAATTTAGAGATTAATTTAAAATAACATTGCTAACAAGAATAGGTCATCTACATTTGCACAAATCACATTATACGTTTTGCTTTGATGCAGAATGTAGAGTAATGATCACAATTAAATTCTTGGAGAGCAACGATGAAGAGAATATCATTACACTGAAATTGTGTTTCTGCACGTTCAGCAAGATTAAGTTGTGCGTACGTAACTACACTATGCAGAAAACAACAGAAATGTTTTAAAACAAAGACATCAAAACAAGAAACGAAATATTCGCGTCATGAAAGACAACTCAAGTCTTCAAAATCATTTCTTTTCTTTTAGTGCATGTCTCCGTCTTGTGGTTTGCAAAGAAATGCAAATTAGCTAACAAAGAAATACTTTGTATTCATCTTTTGACAAACCCTATTTAGTTTGCTACAAAAATATACGCGCCCACATATACAGCATTACCTATTTCCCATATTATTTTTACAATTTACTAAAAGTATACCTATTGTGAACTTTGAAATAGCACCTATTAGAACACTTCCACACGGAAAAGTGTATACACTCCTTACCCATTTATCAAAATTAGCATTTGGCTTAACTTCGCAAAGTATAGTAAGTAAAAGGAGCGATGCATCACATCTTTTTGATAGAAACAGCTAACAAGTAATGTCGATTAGTCTTACATGATGAATCATTTGATTTAATGCTGATAAGAAAAAGCTTTGATTTTTTCCAGGCATTACTAACTCTTTCTACAGTCAAAAGTAACACTAGCAATACCATTTACTGAAGTATACTATATACGTACACACACCTTTATCTGTATATAAAAAGGAAGGAATTCCTGGGATAGAGATTCTCATTTGAGGCACTAATGGCATTTCTTAAGGATAAAAAACTTTAAACTGCATCTTTTCCTCAGCTCCACACTTTGTGTGTTGTAACTAACGTCATAAATGTACAAGTTGTGTAAATGTAAGTGTAAGTTTACCTACGGCAGTTTTCGCAACCTTCTAATGCTATACTGTTGAAGTATAGTTTCTTTACACAAGGATCTGACGATTGCTCTTGCCTTAACTTAACTTAACTAATGCCCACAACTCACACACGGGCCAAGAAGATACATTGACTTTTTTAACTTTGCACATTTACACATTTACTACTTTGGATTACTCCTTACAGTACAGTGCTCCTGGAAACATTAATGTTGTAACGTCTGTGACAAGATTCTAATCTCTTACTCTGTGTAGTAGCTCTGGTAAATGTGCGTATTAAAGTGTGTAAGGCAGTCCACCTACCCCATACATTATAACCCCACCTTTATAAAAGATATTACAGATACACATAGAGTCAGAGGAGAGATGGATGAGATGAGGGTACGGACAGCTCTCAAGTTAAACCCACGACGAATATTGTACAATGTGCATAGTAAAGTGTAGGAATATACCATACCAGAGAGAGAGAGAGAGACGGCAAAGGAAAGCAAAGCTTTCATTCCATGATTGATGAGATGGGCTTCACTTTGACCCGATGTGAAAATGAAAAGAAACTTATCTCCTACTACTAGGACTAATACAACTCTTCTGTAAAATATTCTATGTTGTAATAGTACAAGCACAAGTACAACACACTTGAAACATATTACTCACTTGTATTAAGTAGTTCTTCCTGTCTATACATTTGCCTTGCCTTCCTTCACACGTATTATGCTATGTGTGTGTGTGTTTGGAGTTGATGGCAATTGAGAAATTGAACGCAGTCGTGCAACGATTACTTATAGATGTGCTCATGTGTAAAATACTTCGATGGTAGTCGAAAATAAAGGAAGATACATTAAAACACACCTCGAAGAGATACTAGAGGATATTTTAACACAATTATAATATAGTGTAATATTTGTACATACCTATATAGGGAAATGTATATAGGGACAAATAGAATATATATGCTTTTCCACGTGAGATTAATGTTTTTGTGACATTTGACATGCCAAATGTAGATTTTCGCATTATAGATGCAGCTAAAAGGTAATGTGAAGTTCATATAATTTTTTGTGTGGTGTTTTTTCTTTGGCATGTAGTGGAAGTGTAAGATTATGTGATAATTAGAGTGGATAAATGCATTTGTATGTGTGGGCATGTGAGTTAAGTGCATTTTACTATTTGGATTGAAAGATACAACACGCTATGGATACCTTTTTCAACAATGTCATTAAATTTTGAGTGTGTGTGTTAGTATAGAGTGGAGTATAATGTTTGAGGGATGTAATTCATTTGTATATTACAGGAGTGTAGTTAGTAGTTTGTAGAAATGTGATTTGAAAGTAGAAGGGAGGAGTTGTATGAAGAGTTAAACTAATAACCCGTATGGCTAATGCGGGAAAAGTCGGGCTCTAAGTGTCAACCAGCGGAATATGTTTGTCACAGGCGGGAGATTGATCGATCTCTTGTAAAGTTTCTCATACTGGTGGAGGTAGAACTAACTTTTACGAGTAAGTAACTTCTTCATATATTTATTATTGAGAATCCTAAGGATTTCGTTACTTATTTCCATGTGTAGCATGGAATGGAATGAGATTTGACTGTGTATATGTGTGTACAATGCGTATAGGTATACAGACTCTCTCTAGCCGTCATGTAATGTCAGTTGAGTTGGGTTAGCAATAGTCCCGAATGAGTAATGAATGTTTTACTCTGACATTTCTCTTAAAAGGCAAAGGAAGACTGCGGAGTCAGAAGAAACTCTGTGAAACCTTCTGTCTCACAATCACAATCAACCCGTCAAAAGGAAATGCATAAATGGTAATTAGGGGTTAAGCGTTCAATTTCAAATGCACTGAAATGAAAATCTGCAGAAGGTTACTCACTCGCTGAGTTTATGTCTGTGTGTGTTATCCAGTTAATAATATTATTATCATGAGTTTGTAAACAGAGTAGTTTAGATTTCCGAAAGTAAGTAGGTGTGTAGAAAGTGGCAGAAAGAGAGAGAGAGAGGTACGTTGTGCATTCCTTCTTGTTTTTCTTTCGGGATGTTTTGCGGTTTGCGGCATTTTCCTTCCTTTTAGAGGTATTGACGGAAATACTATTGTCGAAATGTTTCTGCTATACTATAGGTAGATGAAAACTTGTTCTAAAGACAGACTGACAGTTAAATTGTGTTTTTCATGTTCTCTTGTGTAACTTAAAACGAAAAGGTCATTGCAAACAGTAAATTAACTGAGAATTAGCTCGGGAAATCGATAAAGTCACTTTGCGGAGGAAGTTTTTGTTTAATGCGACACAGAAATGAGGTAAAAGGAAAATAATATATAAGATAATCTACTAACGATGTTAATCCTTGAGTTTATTAACTTACAAGTTGTAATGTACATTAGAATAATACTTATAGATGACAGGAAGGAAAATAATAAGATTTTCTTCAAATTGTCAAGATATATATATGGCAAAAGACGGTTGCTACATTATTTCTGGTATATTTTGCATGTAAGATATCTATTTACTAGACAGGCTGCTTCTTAACATCTATACCCATGTGCACCTATACATATTTACCACTTTAAGTGTAGTAGTGACAGTGAGTGGTGAACATTCTAACTGAGAGTTTCCGCATTTGTGTTTACTAGAATGCAATAGAATTATACAAATACTGGCGAATTTCCAAAGTAAGTAAACAGTAGTTGCTCAAGTTCACTATAAAGGACGAGAAAAGAGTTATAATTTGGTAAGGTAGTTTACTTTAGAAGCGTGGCAATTTAACTAGGACATTACACATGGTACAAGAACACGAGCAGAGTGCTTTTACGTAAGTAGGATACGGAATTAGTAAGAAGAAGCTGGAGATAAACATTGGAATAATGCAAGCAAAGGAATACTTAAGCAGAACACTAAAGGAACAGATGAAAAGGAATATTTCTCCGATGTATTGCCACATAATTCTTCGTCTTATCTTTACCGATTCAAAAATGCCAACTGGTAATGTAAATGTAGTCATTTCCTTGTGGTGGTGTGCTTTATGTCTTCTGCAGCTTTACCATTCAAGAGCAGGTATACACACACTGCACACGTTTTTAAACTCTGCTTACCATTCAATTCGCTTTAGGAAATTCCTTGTGGGCTCTTGTTTGTTTTTTGAGTGTAGGGCAAATGATGGAGAAAAATTAGTCAAGTAATGCTGGAATTTCTACATGTCAAACTGAAAAACGACCACATTTCACAATTTCAAAATGAACATTAATTTAATACAATGGTGAAAAAAGTTGTATTATTAAAAACAATTAATGCTTCAACAAGAAATTGTGCAAAATATGTAGGCATCGATTTATCAATACGAGCATCAGATCAGAGGGAATCCGAAATCAGTTTCTCAAGTTTTGTATCTGATAGAAATATGTGTAATGGAAATTATATTTTAATCGCAAGTTTTACAAATCACAATCAACTATAACCAACTGTTCCTGGTGTGTAGAAAAAGTTATTTAAATCATTTAACTGATCTACCTTATGTTTTTTATTTTAGTATTATCTTGCAGTAAAACTTAATTCAAAATATAATGTTAACCTTGAAAGATATGAAAAACAAATGGTAAAAAATCATTTCAACAAAATAATCACTAAACTGTCAAAACCGATTTTTGTACTAATTGTGACTTGTAGCACAACAGATCACTATACATATTATTCGAAGCTTATACTTCGATACTTATCTATCATCTATACAAAACTTATCTACTTATCCTTACAAAACCTTACTTTACTAAATATAGTATACGTATTTCGTAACTATATGCTTTCCATATTTACTTCAGTGCAGAATGCACATTGCAAAACCAAAGCTTAAAAAACAAGTTGATAATCTCTTTGGGTAAACTTTATTACTTTGAATGGGTAAAACGTTAAATCGAGTCTGCTACCGAGATCCTAATAAACTAAAGGTTATATCTTTGTCGGAAATCTATCCAATTTATTTCCACGGCTCATCCATCAAAAACATTCGTTCTTTGATTAGGACAAGACAAGACAGTAATCAGATAGACAAAGAGAACGAAAGCTAGGGAGAACGCGAGTAAAGTATCACAGTTAATATTATTTCCAGTAGTACTGTGTGTATAAGCTAGGTAGTGGAGCTAATAGCTCTATATAGAATTATGAGAGATGTTCGTTGTTTTGTTGCGAACCAAAGGCAGAAAACACGTGCCTGTTGTTTTCTAACAGTGAATTCCGTGTTTTTCTCCAGATGTGTGTGATGTAGGATATTTTACAGATTGTATTACTCTTCTAGTACAATATAACACAAAATTGTTACACACACGCACCTACATGTTACTTGTGTATACCTACACGCACATTCATACACCTCTGTGTAGAAAATGAGCTATAGGTATATACATTATATACCTAGAAGCTTGAGCTTTTGTTTTGAATATAGTTGTAGTAGTAGTAGTAGTAGGAATAGGAACATTGTGAACGTGATCTCCTCTCGGGCACAAAAAGATCTTGTTGTATTATTCTCCTCATCTTGACTTTGTACTCTCTAGAGATCCTATGAATATCACTTATGAATGAAAAAGAAAATAGGAAAAGACGCGTAGCTCTTTTCTGTATACAACATGAAACGTAACGTAAATATGCGTTAGAAACGTCTCTGGCTATAATAGAAAATGTGTGTCTTCTCATGCCTTGCTTTGCTCGTTTTGTTTTTGGCGTGTGCACATAAAATAGTCAGAGAGTAATAGTAGTACTACAGTAATAATACACAAAGCAGGAGCAAAGATGAAGTTCACTTACAATACACACACAAGAAGACGCGGACAATGTTTTTGTCTGCCTGCCTCCATGTGTTAGTAGTTTCGTGCGAACAATAAGAATATGACTACTACGTGGTTAACAGAGGAGCAAATGTGAAATTATGGCTGTGGTTTTGCTTTTCTGAATTATTGAACAGATTTCTCTTCAGTTATATTTCTTCCTCCTACTATATATCTCCAATCACTCTATGTGTGTGGGGCTGACTTCTTCAGATAAATTATACACATATCCATAGAATGTCTACAAAATATTTACTTCCCGTTCTTTTGCAATATTATGGGCAAGGAATTTGAGTAAATATGTTGTCTTAAGCAAATCACTACTACTGTAGTAAGTAATAATATAGGTAGAGATTGTTACTAGAATTTTTTGTCTCATTTTTTAATTTACTCTGTAAGCAGTAAGCATGGAGGTAACCTCACCTCAGTTTTTTTTTGCTACCCGTGCTCAAAACAAAGGTCAAATGATCAAACATTGAATAAGGTACCTATAGGTATGTTGGTACTTAGTATGTGTAGTGTGCAATTCTATATTTCCTTATCTTGCTATTTTTATTTTATTTAGTATTTCATTCCGGGTGATACATTTTTGTCTCAAAATTTAAATCTATGTAAAAAGTATATAGTCAGGTATAAAAAACGACTAAAGCTGGATGTGTAATCGCATGTGGATATATATTAATTAAGATTTCAAAATACAGTTAAGCTTCAAATTTCAAAATGATTAGACACCTATTCTAGGATTAAAGGTATTATCGAATAGTAGAGTAGTAAAGTAGTAACTTGTGTACACCTCAGGCTATAAAAAGTTTCCCCGTTGGTTTTAGGTCGAGATTTTACTTTCCTTATAGATCGTCAGTCCTATTTGCACCTAAACCCAACATACCATATGAACAATACAGTAATAATATACTAAAATTGAAAGATTTCCGGAAAACTTAAATTTTATATTGTAAAAAGGATTGCAATTGTATTATGACTTCCTATATGCAATTCGTAATTACATAAAAACTTAAATAATTTAATGATGATGTGTTTCTTTGCTTTAAACCTATATAATAATCTGGGGAAGTTATTCTTATTGGTACATAGTAACATATTGTGTGGTATAATGGTGATTCTGAAAGGTTTTGCTCAGCTCACATTCTTTCATATCGCACCATCAAATGACAGTATAACTACAGACGATCATACAATAAATTTCAATCCAATCGTAATCCTACCACTGCTCTGTGTGTTTCCTTGTTGAGGAAAAATTCACTTAAGACACTTTTACTTTTAGTGTTCCGATAGAACCCCTACACACTTTGTGGTTGCATTTGTGTGAGACTTTTACTAGAATTTTATAACTGTTATGTTATATGACACGAAGAAAGTTTTCCCGCACAGACACACGTAGAATATGTGCGTATAGTTTTGTATGTGTGATACTATGTGGAAGCAGTAACACGTAAACACATAGTTATTCCTTTCCTTTTACTTTTTCCTCGTATCATGTGTTTTCTATACGTCTATACCTTTCCACGAGCACATCAAGGCGATTCTATGTATTTTCGGAATAAAAGGAATGGAGAGGAATCATCCGATCATCTTTTTACAATCCGCCTACAACTATTCTAAGTGTATTGTATAATACTTCATTTTATTTCCTAAGCCAAGACATTCCCATAAAATAAAGTAGAGAAATGGATGTGAGAAACTCAAAGACATCTTCTTCTTCCATCTACACTCAAGAAGTATACGTCTTGCTTACTTTTCTTCAGTTCTGTTCTTGTTCTGCACGACACGATAAAGTTTTGCGGGAAAATTGCGGTTTCCACAAAATACACTACAACTTCCTTTAAAAGTATGTCTATACACGTTCAGATATTCCCCAGTAAAAAGAAAAGTATGCAACTAAAACGTCTCTTTATGGTCACTTTGACTTTGTCATTCTTCTGCACTTTTGCACACATTGCCTTTGTATGGATATATAACCAAAGTAATACATTTCCCAAACATTTCATGTTTTTCGTACATATATACTTGAAAGAGTAATGTGGAAGTGCACCACATCACATCAACCAGGAAAAATCGCGTAGTTCCTCTGTCTCCATGTGTCTTGTCTATAACGATTGAACGGGAAACCGCAGCAGCAAAAGATTCAGACTTATGAAGTGTGTACTGGCACTTCTACTCTACTTATACAGAGAAGTGCAGCACATGGCAAGCTTTGCACATAGATCTGAAAACACCATGAATATACAAAAATGTTTTCATGACCGTGCAAAATCCTTTAAAAATATCGCACTAGTAAAACCGGCGCAAAAATCGCAGAATACTTGCACACAAATGATTACCCACTATCTAAATATATATACAGAGAACCTATATGTATATTCCTTTAGTTTTATAGAGGAAATATTTTACAGCATCTATCTAGCTATTCCGGCTACAGTATAAGACATTTCTTATATAAAATACAGTCACTGAGCATTGACTCTCCGTTCGAGTGTTGTATTTTATGCATTCACGATGAATAAATTTATGAGAGGCTCATAAAATGAAATAGAACTACCAAATTTAGCTCTTTCACATTTTTCAAGGAAATCTTTCTCTCTCTTTCTGTTGTACGTGTCGTATATCGCTTTAAAACGTAAATTCTATAATGTAGCAAAACTTTACTACACTCCTGTATGCACCGAAAAAGTGAAATACACATACTGTGATTTGCTTTGTGGTAGTTATAAAGTATAGCACTATACTAGAACAGTTCCTCTGCCACTGTGGCTGTTTTACGTACATACTAGTAGTGAGCTCCTGACTAAGTATATTAAATAAAGAGAGAAGAGATGTGAAGACATCTAAGGAAAAGTGATCTAGGTAAGAAAAAGAGATTGCATTGTGATTCTCCATTGTAATAATACAGTAGTAGTATCTCCTGGTAGTACTCGTAGAACTGGTGGTAGTAGTGGAATTTTTCGATACTTGAATATTCCTCAGGTTTTTCTTTTTGGTTTGCGTATCCTTTGGCTGACACATAAAAGGATTGATTTCACGATGAGATTCTCTTCACGTTCTCCATGAGAGATTGAGTGATTTTCTCAAGCCTCGAGGCTTACCATCGTCGATATTCTTCTTTGCTTTAGTTTAGAAGAAGAGGAGCGTTCCTCATTGTACAGTGCGTGTACACACTCCTCGTTTGGTCTACTTGCTCCATTATATCCGCATCACATACACATTGTAAGTATCCATTCGTTATTCTTTCCCTGACTTGCTTTGCTTGGTTTCTTTATTCTGATGTGATCTCGTGTTATATTTTCTACTGGCAGAGTATACCCTGGCGCTGCCTTATATAGAAGTGCGAGTAGTCTACGACTACTACTTGGAGTGCAGTGCGTAGAGATAAGCATTGATCTGATTCTGTTAAATTCATGTACAGGAGTACTAAAGTAGCATTATAACAAGGAGTTCAATACAGTAGCCAGATTACGAGATTCACGCTCACACACACACACAAAGGCATTTCACAGTAGTACAGTAGTAATACTGTGAGTGAAGCGGTTAAACTCTGAAAACTCAAGTGTGTATAAATCAGTAATGTAACCTACAGTTGAATGAAATCGGCTGAAAGGAAATTCTGCAGGAACACCGAAAAAAAAGCTTATTTGCTGCGTCTTCCTTTTCGGTAAAGCAGATTTGGATATGTACAAGTGCAAGTGTGTTTTAGGTGTGTGCGGTGTACTAAAACCATTGTGTATTGATTTCCACTTCGGATTTTTTAAACTCTAAGCATTTTTCAGCTTCATTTGCTCTTTGTATATTTACAATGTTGATGTTCAACGTATATAAAGAAGGGAATACTTACAATTTTCTTGTGGAAAAATGTTTTACGGGTTAAGAATTTTCTTTACTGTGTCTGTTGTAATATTATTACCACTGCGATGAAGTGAAGGAGTGAGAGAGCAAGAGAATGAGAGCGGAAGAAGCTCAGACAAATGCAATGCACGGACACAAAACATTCATGTAAATGTAACTCATATCAGTTTGTTTCCTTTTCTTCAATGTTCTGAGAATTGCTGCGAAGGAGATGATATACTTACTCAGGCTGCCGTGTGTTTGCGTAATGCAAGACTATTGTGGTTGTACAAATAAATACATGAAGATTCTACGCAAGCATAAAGACAGAAATGTTCCTTGTGTCTATTTCATATTATATGTCATGAGTGTGAGTGTGTGAGTTTTTTTCGGTTTGTAAAACTGTTGTGTGTTGATGAGGACGGAGATGAGATGTTTCCGTTTCTCTGTGAAAGAGTCAAGTCTACTCAAGTGGAGAAACTCAAGATCGTTTATAACAGACTATTTTCCTTCCGAGGTGTACCTTCGGTGTTTTTCACAAACGAACCAGGTTTTATTTTATTTACTTATCTGTATAAGCGTGTAGCAAAAAAGTAACTCAAATAAATATCAATTAGTGTGTATTTTAGGGTTGATATAAATGGGTCGTTTGATAATCAATATCAATTAGTTTCTCCCAACATGATATAAGATATAACTTCATTTTGGCATTTTATCCACTACACTACGGGTAAACAAGAAGTGAACAATTTATTAATTAAAAACTCGTCTGTTTGAAATTCAGTATATGCATAATTATTATACTCATTACCAATTAGATGGATTTCATAAGAGGTTTTTGTATTTTACCCCAGTTGAAAATAAAATATTATCATCTATTGCTTCTGTGAAAGGAAAAGATGCTATTTACCTCCTGCTGTTGAATTTCTCATAAATTCTCTGAACTGTTTAAAAATACTCCCCAATCCGTCACTTAACGATATGAATTCGTGCAGCATGTCAAAAAGAACATTTATGCATCGCACCGACTGACTATAAATTATCAACGTATGAATTGGAATATCCAAATGCGTTCGTTTACAACAATACAACAATATCGGGATACGACTGTCACTCTGTCTGTCTGTCGAACGAGGCTTGTTAAGCTGAGAATCCAATAATGCATGATCAGTATCAGTATGGGTGCATCCAATTTTCTCATCTATTCTTTTATTTGCGTGTTAGTTAAAATAGTGAAATATTATTTTTACTGACACTATGAATGAATACATCTATATATAGTAGTCTGAATCCTTATAGTTATATTATGATTCCCATAATATCTATAACTTAATTTACAAAGTGCAGTTTCATCTGAAAAGGATTACCATATGAGAAATTCAATAATAGTAAAGCCGCAGTTATTGCCTTGACTGTTAAAAAGCACCGTGAAATGCTACAGGCTGATTTATCTGAGGAATGAAATGCACAGACAGAAAAGAGACGGAGAATGTGTGTCGTTTCATTTAGCTAACTTAATTTTTCTCCATTATTACTTTATGCACTTTGGTGTTTCCCGTCAGCATAACATATCATCAGCATTTATCTGTTGTACTATAAAGGTACTAATATACCATAAGGGTAAATCTATATAGATATAAGTTTGTATAAAATATATGTTAGTACTCTTAATAACATCATCTATAGGGAAATCAAAGAGAATATTATGCTAAAAGGGATGAAATGAAATGCACCAAGAGTAAATTGACTAAGCTCCCAAAAGCAACAACCGAAAGGGTTACTTTGATTTTCCTTTGTAGTATTTAAAGCTATACACCGCACTGTAACTGCCCTGCCTGCCGCATTAGTCCCAATTTTTAACCAACATAATTTTCCACTTTTCACAATGAAGTTTTACATAAGCTGACTTTTTGTTAGTACTGTTGGTAATTATAATATTTTCAAGCAGATCATTTACTATCATTATGATTACACAGACTTCGCTCAACAACCTATTTTAAATTATCAAAATGATATTGTTGGAATATCGAGAGTTGTTTTTCTGGGTTATCAATACGTACAAAATATTACAACCGTAAAAATTAATTTTTCGGAAATGTCAAAAGAATTTTAGTACAAAATTAAAAGAAAAGCATTAATTGATTTATCCACTTAATGAACAAAACACGAATTGTCAAAGGAAACGAAACGAAAACACCGAAAATGAGCACAAGGGTTGAGAATCTGTATTTACCAGTAAGTATTTTGTTGACTGCTGATTTCAATTAGAAAATTAATGGGAAACCTGGTTAGATTTAAGGAGTGGTCTCTCTCTCTCGGTCTTCTTCTTCACTTCTACAGACGATTATCAAAATGCTGTATGAAAACCTGTAGTAACTCTCTTATATTACACTCAATCGGTAAACACGTCACAAAGCTATATAACACCTTTTGTAAGCCATGCACACACCATTTAACATCTACTGTACCTATACAGTGTAGCAAAATAAGTATACGTACTGTAAATTGTAAATTACAATTGCATTATGGAATTACGAGTACACGATCTAACTATTATGAGAGAGAGAGAGAAGCATTTAAACGCGGTGTGCATTGCATATGGCTCTGCTGTTCTTTGCTTGTTACTTGTTAAAGTGTTCTACGTATAGCATATAGCATTACAAATTGCATTTGATTACATTATCCTCGTCTTTCTTGTTTTCTTTTGTGTCTACTATGTATGTGTAAAATTCAATTGAGAATTTCCATTCAAGATGCATATAAGGTTTTAGAGCTATTGATATGCGGACGATGTGTTTGAAGAAGTGATGAACAAGAACTTAAAGTCTCAACGTGTGTAGTGTGTGTACACAACGTAAAAGTGCATGATAGTGCTAAGTGCAAAGTAACACAGAGATACACATTACATTACATTACACAGTAAAAGACACGAAGCTTCATTTGTTAATAAACAAAACACTTGCACCACTAAATCCAAAGTGAATGAACATTTTGCTTTTATCGGTTGTTGTTGTTTTGTTGCTGCCTCTATAATACTTCTTGTTTTAAATGAGGGTGATTCTGCGTGTAGTAGTGTAATGTAAAGCATTACAATAGATAACAATAATTTACATTAGCATTTACAATATCTCTCTACACCTGAGTTGGAATATAAAAAATGTAATCTGCTATACCAGATTTTGTTGTTGTAGTATATGGAAGGTATCTCTGTGGTAGAAGTTATTAAATACAGTGGACTCTATCGGCTTTCTTTGTTATTCTTTTATATATATAAAGAAATATTATTATAAGAGTGTATAAAAGTATAATGTAATTGCTATATAGTGATTTGTTCGCATTGGTGTTGTTAATGAACTGTGCAAGTGAAAGATGAGGATACTAATGGACTGTGTGAGTTATGTGATGTGATGGCCCCATGCATGGTAGGAACTATTGGTGTTGTGGTGTTAGAACAAGTCCTGGTGTACAGGAATTCGTTTTGTTGTGTCAATATTATTCGCTTATTAAATATGTAAGATGTTATGTAATGGTAATGTGTTCTGAGATTAGAAAATACTACTCTGGTGAGTATTATTCACAGAGATAGTACAACAACAAAGATGCGGCATGTCCATGCTGAAAAGAATTATCTTGCATGGCATATCTTGCGTGTAATTTCCCTATTTTCCTTTTAACGTGACGCTAAGTTAGCGTACGTGCGAGGAAAGAATAGGAAATGATAATTTCCTTGCAATAACAACCTAAGAATATAGTAGAGTGGGAATATATATATATAGGAATAGGAGTTTCAACGAGTTTTCAGTTTGGATGAATTACCGGATTTTCTTCTGCTGTGGAGATTTCCTCTGTGTGGAGAGATAGAATTGTTGGGAGAGAGAGAGTGTGTGTGTATAAGGAGAGGGAGAGGAAGATAAAGGACAAGTGCGTGTATCTGTGCGGTATATACTAAAAGAAGGTGTGTGAAATAAATTTTCGTCGAGTTCTTCTGGGCTGACTCGTATCTCTTCTGAGTAATTTCCTTATGGTTTGTATTGTATAAAGCTCGTTGCGTTTTTACTCATAGTAGTAGGAGAAGCTCATAATTTAAAACGATGCATATTTATGCATTCAAATCACTTACGCACAGTTTCTGCTGAATGGCAACTCATAAAGAATGAGTAACTGATTTTTTATTATATTCTATTCTAGTAATATTATTTAATAATTCCATTTGGAGTACCTAGTACCTATGTATCGGAGTGTACTTACAACGGAGCATGCTGTATTTTAGTCTTCGCTAAACTATGTATGCAGGTATGCATAACTCTTCTTAAATTATACTTATCAGTGAAGTACAGAACTTCGAAGAAACATTCGCGGAAGTGATAAGAGATTCATAAATGTTTATCTGCAGGAAATTTTGTAATTGACAACTGACAAAATTTCATAAATATTTCACAATGTAGTTTCTACAATTAATTTGCTATTTTTAGTTTTTTATGTAATCTACTAAATAACTGGTTAAAATTAGCAAGTAAAAAAGATATTACCATTTACCATACTAACACTGATATTAAAATATAAGTGTAAATGTATCCGTTCAAAATCGTTTAATTTTTTTGCCAATCTAATTTTTAAGCGTTTTGGAGAAAGCTGTAGATGCAAGTGTGACTGGCTATTATAATCGTATTTGTAAATGTTTTCTGCAAACTATTTACTAGTACTGTACGAAAATCTTTTATTTTTTTTATTCTACAGTATATGTGCGCATTAAAAATGTGTATCTCTTTAAAATTTCACTTTGGGCTTGACTAATTGCAATTTACTGCATATAATAAGCCGTATTAGTCTTAATATGTATTATTAGCCCTAAATGAAGACTTACACTGTGCATGAATCTTCCTTTACTTTTCTTGTAACTTCTTATACATGTGACTGTGCCTCTTACTTTGGAGTTAGTGAATATTTATTTTTCACTTCCGCCCGTGGTGAGTAGTGCACGGAACTCCAAGTGAAAGTAATGTGGCAGCAAATGTTATTTAAACAGTCCCATTTCACTCATTTATTTCCATTGCATTGCGTGTACGCAGCAGTAAAATAAAAGAAAGGTAAAATGACTCCCACCACAACTAAAGCCATACACATCCTTCCTTATACTTATTAACACGACCTTAGTGCACTTCAGTTATACTGCACTACAACAAAGTAAGATTCATTAAAACAATTCGAATTCCATATTACGCTTTCTCGTCCAGGAGAAAATAAGCATTTTTAACTTTTACAACACCAGGAGTAGTTCTATATGGTAAAACCACGCTATGGTCTTATAGTAATGGAATAGAAATGAGATTCTTCCCTTGTGCTTTGCCAACAGAACAGATAGCCATATACTTCCAAAACATCCCCCATTACCATTATGACTCTCACCACGCAACGTTACAACATTACCACAAATTCTCCTTGACTTTTCCATTCTTTTACTTCGCTTTTTACAAATGCACCACCTTCTTTTATATAACACACACAAAATTCTATGGACTTTATATACCTCTAATATAAATTCTATATATATATTTGAAGAAAAACTATTAAGAAAGAAATACCTCTTTTACTCTTATTGCTCTAGTGCATGGTGTCTTGATGAAGATGTATACTGAAAGAAGAAGAACTCCTCTGTGCGTAATGTATTTCCAGTGCGTACTTTTTACACACGCTTCTTTCTTTCACGGACTCAGTCTTTGATTCCCTCATGCCAAAAAATCTTTCCCTGTTATACAAAATAATATCGCTTTTCTCTCGACTACTATACTCTATTCGTTTCTGTATGACTTGACTTTGCACTAAACAAACGTAATAGTTTTGTTTACTTTGCACAAACAAAACTTTTATATTTTCATAAAACAATTTTTGTATATTAGCACACAAATTGCCCGTACTATAAAATTACCATATTTTATTATCCGTGTATGTAGTAAAGATGTACGTATATAAATGTAGGAGTTGGTAATAATATATGGAATCACATGAGACATGAGACAAGGCTTGTGGATTTTTCTACAGGATTTTATATAAAAAAGGTATAACGTGGTGAACCGTATACTATATTGGGTGAAATGGATGAACTGTTATTAAGTTGGGACTGTAATGAAATGAAGAAATGTTGCTTGCTATTAGTACTTCACTCGTGGTACTCTGTAACTCTTGAAGATCTTGTTGCTGTACTATTTCCTTCTAAAAAATGAGTCTACTTAGGTATAGCGAATGTTAATCTATTCCCATTTCATTATTTGCAAGCTAAGGATTGTTTACGTGAGATTTACGAGTCTCTCTTATACATTCGTTTGTATCCTGATCCTCAAGAAATGTTGAAAAAAGTAGCGTATTCTTTACACGGTGTATTTTACAAGACTGTTGTGACTGTGTGGATGAGGATTGAGACTGTATGGGATGATAGGACAAGTTTTTCGGAAGAATTGTAGCGGTGGGAGAAAGCAGTGAAGCGAAGCTCGTTTGTTGTATCGGGAGACTTGCGGGATGAAATGTTCTTCTTCTATTACAGTACTGTGGGTACTATTCCTTTATATACGAAAATCTTTTTACTTACTGTGTGCTGGGATGTTTTACTGTGTGCTATGGCTATAATATAACAAGTACACACTGGAAAATGATAAGAAGGAAATATTTAGTCTTGTGTACATATTCCATATAGTAAATAGCGGTAGAGGAACGCTATCACTATCAGATCTGGGCAGAAACCCAATAATATATAGTACGAGTGTAGAAATACAGTGTATATTATACTGACAGTGAGTCAGTTTTTTGAAAATTTACAGAGTTGATATAATTCTGCGTTGTAACTGGTTGGTTGTGATATGAATGCTTGTATTACGTGAACACAAGTGAAATATTTGTGATATAAAGGAATGCAAAAAACTTACAGATACGCGCTATTACTGTAGTCTGTGTTGAAATAGAGCTATGTGTGTGTAAAGCAGTATGTATGCGTGTTGTATAATAATACACTGGTAAAAGTAAACGGTGAAGGGTACATTAAATATCTGTGTGCTGCGCTTTTTACCAATTACTTTGCTGCTACTTGTACTCTATGAAATATCATGCGAGAGCAAGTCAGACGAGAGAATCTCCAGTAATTCTTCCGGCTGAATAAAGAATTTACACTCAGAGCTAATAAATATGATCCCATTAGTCCTAATCAAGAGTCTTTAAAACTTTTGTAACTTTATTTCCTTTCTGTGTGTGTACGTACGTATACAGAGTATGCTGTGCTACTTTACAGTTACAAGTTACAGCGCGGTAGTGTTGGCTCTGTCGTCTTATTTAGTCTGTGAGTGAGATGAGTTTTCCAACAGAGAATCTTCTTATCCGCCTTGTGTTCTGTCTAAAACTGTCTGGTTAACTTTAACTTGGCCTTATTTCATTCCTCTACTATCTCTTCTTCGTCTTCTCTCTTTCTTTTGCGTTAGTCTCTGTGAAGAGCATGAACTGACTTGACTTATGGCTCCTAGTATTATACTACCATCAAGTCATCATTATACATTCTGAAGAAAAACTATGTCCCTTTGTGTTAATAGTATAGTAGTGGTGTTTTATTAGTGGTAGATGAACTGGCAGCTACGAATCAATCTTGTTAGTAACAGTTCATATCTTCTGAACTTTTTCTTCAGGTTTTTCTCAATGAAAAATCTCTCATTTTGCAATGATTTTTCATTAACAAATGTTTTTGTTTTTTCTTTGACTAGTAACATCTGTTTCTAATTTTAAACTAATTTTTCAGAAAAGTACGTGCAAAATTAATTACAGCATATAAATTACATGCTTTGAAAAGGTAAATATTGTAAAATCTGTCGAAATAAAAATATTTAGTTCATCTGTAGAAATGTATATGCCGAATTTCAATTCAAACGTTTTTTCATTTTGTTTCGGAGTTTTGGTATTACTTTTTTATTTGACAAAGGTATTTGAACAAAGATTTTCTTGTTTACCGAAATGGTAGGGATTTTGTGTGTATTGTCTTTTATTGCACAGCTCCTGTGCACAGTTACTTCATTACTGTGAGCAAAGGAGCAGAAAAATGCAGAAGGAAAGCCAAAGGAAATCAAGTTCATTGCCAAGTTCTTGCACATTATTACTCTCCTATGGATGCGTGTGTGTTTATATACACAAAAGCACAATAGTACCAGCCTACAGATATGTGCAAAGCTAAGCAAACTAGAAATATACACGTATATAGTTTGAGCACAAATGGGCGTATAATATTTTATGCTCTTTATACTATTGCATTGTATATTCTTAAACTTCATACTTACTATATCCAAAGTGTGTAGCATGCATATACATGTATACATTATGTTTGTACGTTTTATATGTGTGTATGTATTTAGCTTTTAAGGTTTATGATTAATCCCCTTACGTAAACAACAAGTTTTCTCTTTATCTACACAATAAGACGAAACACTCGTCTTCACAGTTCACACACAGGAGAAAATGCAATGCAAATGCACACAGGGAGTAAAAATCTTTATATATATTGTATAATATTAGTTTTCATTCTCGTTTTTCTTCTTTCTTTCTCTTTCCCTGGTGAAGGATGAGAAAGACGAGGAAGAAGAAGAGAAAATTGAAGAGAAATCTCATGTTAATGGAATACTACTGGTGTTATAGTAGTAGTGGCAGAATGAAACCTGCTTTCTGTAGCCGTAGATTAGAAGAACAAAAGTTTCTCGTCTCACAAGAAATTCATGAGAGAGTTTCGTCTTCCACGTCTTTTTCACTTCATAAATGCAGACTGACAAGACAAGATGCTCAGTCTAAATTAGAAATTAAAGATTGAAATCATTCCTCCACTATAAAGACAGTAGTAACTCCAAACAGACATCCGTATATAGTATACCTCTGATGCTTTAACTTTTATCAGCGATTTTCTTTCACGTTGTACATTCGCCGAGCAGTTTAAAAGATAGACGAGCAAAATGTGCGTATCTTTCTCTCTGTAGTATATACATAAAACACACAGTAGTTTACACTTAAAAACATTCAGAATTCATTCATAATGCTATTCAGCTTGGCAAAAGAAAAGAATTGTTTGCATTTTGCATTGTTCTTTGCATTCTCCGTTGAAGTCGCTTATGATTTTCATCCTAGGAGAGTGAAAACAGTATTTCCCCCATCATTTCAACAAGAAAGATAGAAATAAACCATAACCATTGTTTTAAATACGTCCGTAGATCGTAACAACACTCTGCTGTGTGTATTAGTACAACAAGATGCCTTTCTCTATAAAGAGACGTAATACTTCCTCTCTCTTCCAACTCAAAGTCAAGTGGTAATGATAATATTCCCTCCTCTGTCTCGCACTTTCTTCCCTTCAAATCTTTCGTCTTGTGCTTTGTTCCTTCATTATTTTATATCTCTTCTAGTACCCCGTTAAATGGAACACTCCACCGTTACTTGCATTGTGTAGTTCCTCTGTAATATACAGAATTATTATGGAAAACAATATTTGCCTTGCTTTCACTCACTCATTCACTCCGTTTTCTGCCTCCTCAAGATTTTCTCCGTAACCATCTTTCTATATACAAAGCCGGGTGCATTAGAATGAATTACAAGACGTTATTTTACACTTTCTAACGTCATTAGTTTGACTAACTCGACGTAATACTGTAAAGTTAACTTGTTATGTTTCTCACGATTAAAAATTCAACTGTCGTGCTTTAAACTGAAACTCAAGTCAACTCTTCGACTCTATGAGAAACGTGCTTCATAGTATACCTCTGTTTTATTTTGTACACGGGGCAAAGTTGTTTCGTTCACTAATAATCAAGAGACGTGGACAAAATTGACGTTTCCTCATTTCTCTTGCGTTATTATCACTTTAGAATTGTACTGAATGAGAAGTTTGATGAAAAATTCGGCGTTTAATTGTAGAAGTTTTAAATATACGAGGAAATAGTATTTTACGTGCTAATGTGAAAGAAGACTTCGAAACAAATTTTTGGTGCATTGCCTGTATTTAAAAGAAATTAATTGCTTGCTGTATTTTACAGCAACAATGTTTGTGAACATTAAAACTACTTTTAATAGCAAGAAAAACCATTACGCTATAATTGTAGTATTATGATTGTAGCTTGTACAGGTTTCATTTGAAGTACAGCTGTAGCTTAGACTTTGTGTAAATAAAACTTGGGGTTTTAATATTCTCTTGTGTGTTTTAAGATCTTTGTAATTTTTTCGTTGTTGTATGGATGGCCATGTGTGTATACGATGTTTCATTCTACAATAGAAATGCAGTATATAATCATGTATAACATTCCTGCTCCGCTATGAATGTTCTTCTTCTTCTGGAGATATTATTGAAAAGAAAGATTATAGAACACAACACACAGACAGGCTGAAGCAGAATAAAATATCCATGAACGAAATGGATCTATAAATAACAAGGGGAACCCCCACAGCTTGATCTTATGTTTTCCTATATGGAACATTCATCTCGCCCAGAGTAAATAAAGTGACTACACATTGCACTCTGTGCACTAGTACGGATGCATTATATAAAGAAGGTTCTCTTAATAAAAGTTGTACACAAGGAAATGCATTTCCATGCATAGCAATCCCACATTTATATTTATAGTAATGATATGTACAAGGAAAACAAAACAATTCATTTTCTACGGTTTTTTCGGTGGTGTTGGTGCAGAAAACGTGTTGTATGACATGACGTGTCATGTCTACAGACACCTTTGCCCTTTAAACGTATAACTCTAGGAGTCTGTCTTGTTTTCATGTTGGACCAACGTGACAGCAAACAACGGCAGGTCACGATGAGTTTTATTAATCGTTTCCTCTTACCTTAATACCAACATCTGAGAATAGCTTCAGAATTCTTATAGTTGAAATATTAATTTTGTCTTATAATATTACTCTTGTTATATTAACCGATTACATTCAAATTTTAAAAATCAGCATTCACGTTTACTCTGTTGACACGAAACATGATCTCATATCGTGATCTTTGATAAGTAGACTACATGCAAGCTGTTTCATGAAAATAGGGCATTGTGATATCCTAATTACATGTTTTGTTATCAATTTGTGTCTAAAAAGTTAAATCAAGCTCAATTAGGTACATATAATTAATGCAGGTACATTTTGCACATGCACAGATCTGGTTTTAGAAAGTGGCATGATAAGTCTAAGGTTATTGAAATTGAAAAATGGCTAGCTAAAACAAATGAGACTAATAAGATCTAATTTTCTAAAATTGTTTCTATTTTTGCAGGAACCACACAGTTATATTCAACAACAAAAAGACCTACAAGTTTTAGACGAGATTTTATTGGGAGGACTCAGCAAAGGTAAAAATGGATTTAATATCATTCGTTATAAAAATAAATGTTTTTGCTCAAAATGATTTTTCAAAGTTTCTGAATTTGTGTGAGCTTGTTTGTATTGAAGTACAGTTAAGTGCATAATGTAAGAAATTTCAGCTCTTGCAGCAGCAGTTTTTAATGCAGGAGTTTTTCATCTCATAAGCAAAGTAACCCCTGCATGCTTACCTTAATATTGCCTTCCCTGCTCTAGCTGGATGTAATAAGTTCAGAAACACTCTGCTGTGTGTGGTATGTTGTGCACTGTGTATATTTCGTTGTTGCATTCACAATTTGAAAGCATAATCTCAAGCTGGCAGCCGTGATAAAATAAATGAGACTAGCATCCCTCACTTATTAGTTCAGTCAGATCTCAGATGTATTCCCAGTGCAAGTCCCTATACTACACAACACGTCTAAAATGATATTGCCTTACTTACACAAGGTTCAAAGAACAAATACAGTACCTGCATTTCTAATAAAGGTATATAGGTAGTTGTATTACTCTAGGATATTCAAATTCACAAACACACTGTGGGTACTTAAGGGTTGTGGTGCTACATCACATGATACTGATGTTTTACATAATATATTTATTACGGTGCATTGTACCGTGTTGTTGTCTTCAATTCTGCTCAGATGGACATATACAGCTCAGTCTCGGAATAACAATGGAAAATTTCTTGCTTTTCTAAATATATAGAAGGATCAAGGTGTACAGTAAACCAGAAACCGTTATAATACTAGATAGAATAGAGGCTTAGTACAAGAATAGAATATTAAAATGATAAATGTCTCATTTTTCCCATGTCTGCATGCTTTGTAAAAGATTTCATAATTTAGCTAGCTACAAAATAATCCTTCTGTGAGCTTAGCATAAATAAACATAAAGCAATGAAGGATTAAATCAAATTAAATTTGTAAAAGAGGCGCATGAAGAAGATAAAGAGTTGGGAAATAAGTATGATAGATTAATTTTAAAAGTATTGAAAGATAAAGATTATATATTACCACACACAATATCAATTTACAGATTTATTCCTTTGGAAAGTTTGTAGAAAGTCACGTATAGTAAAAATTCAATACTGTTTTAGAATCTGCACTAATTACAAACATTAAAAACAAGTCAATTAAGATTAAAAATAAAAACTGAAAAAGTTTTATTATCAATATATTTAATGTATGTGGGTAATATTCCAATTTATAAGTAAGGCGATTTGAATGTTGAAATTTATTTTCATTAATTTACAAAAATGGTTCAATTTGATTTAATTTGATATAATGTTTATCATTCTTACGGCTTACGCTACTTAAGGTCCAATTCAGAAAGACAATTTCTTGTAAGTTGTGACTCATTTGCCATTTCACCACTTATCCTACAAATATAACTTTTTCAAAACGAAATATTATAGTGTGTATAGGTACTAGTCTTAAGTTTTTAAATGGAAATGAATGAAGTTAAAATTAATTTATTCATGTACAATATGATGTAAAGGTTTTGACTGAAAACATGACATGGAATTATTATTCAAACTTTCTATTCATTGTAAAAAGTTTGTTCATTTGATTTCACCCTTGAGAGTATTTCTGCTAACTAAACTTTTATGAGTTCTGTCACTCTAACTAACCAAGCGTAATAAAGAAAAGCAACCCCCTCGTGTGATATTCTTTGCGAACACAGTGCAGTTTTATATAATGGTATTTATAAATGGAAATGAAAAGAAGTTGGAAATCAAATCAAATCAATTCAAATCAAAAGTCAGGTAGTGGTGGTGGTTGGTTGTGAAATCAAAGACAGAATCAAATCAACTCTCAACGCACATAACACACACACAAGCAAGTTTTTCTCAGTACAACTTTTACTTTTCACTCCGTTTCTCTCTCGTCCCCCTTTCCTTTTCTTCTTTTCATCTTTCGACTACTTACTTGTCAAACATCAAACACCCAAAACCAAAATAATACGACGATGCCGATATGAAATGAACGAATCAACATAAAGGAGTCACACGCAAGAAACCAGAAAGTCCTCCAGGATTTTCTTTAAAGGCTTGTGTCCCTCTCCATATTTCTGTTCTCATATTTTTAGCAGTATAATTTCCCTTTTTTAGTAGTCGCCTCTAGTCTCTAGTAGTCGTTTGCTTTCTCTCACTTTGTGAGTATTCTCAAAGTATGTACATAAAAGTCCCCAGTAAAATGTCTTTGAAAAACGAAACAAAATACTTGTACACGCAGAACATACAATTCAGTTCTATTACTTCCTACGCACTTACTACCTACGTTCTTATTCTTAGAAATAGTATTACTGTATGCGGAAAGGATGAGAATGCATAAAATAACTTACTCAAGTTGAAAATCAAAAGAAAGACCCAAAGTGAACTTGTGTTGAGTTTAAATCAAAATCTGGCTACACAACTTTCATGAATATGACACCGACACCTTAGAAAGAGACTCTTCAACCCTCACCAAAGAAAACTTGGAAAGGGACTGAAGTGAATTTGTGTGTGTGGAATTTACAGTTTTGAGGTTTATAACTTGATAGGATATTTTGACGTTGACATTACCTAATTTACACACACATACGCAGATACATCATAAATGTGGATTTAGCATGAGATTCCTTGCAATCGCCATTTTATTCAACTATTATTACTATGAACTCTTCATGTTTTACTCAAACTGGTTTAATTTAACTTTAAATTAGTTTCTTTCAGCTTTTTAATTTTTTCTAATATAAAATGTATAATACAGAAACTGAAGTCAACGACCAACCTATAAAATGTTGAAATAGGAAAATCAGATGCTTGAAATAATTTATTCTACGCGTCTTACTTTGACAAACCTACTTTTATGTTATAGTTATTATAGATAATACAGATTGCCTATATTCATCTTAAAAAAATACGGACATCTCTTTACAAATAACTAGTAAAGCATAATTTGTGAGTTGTAAGAACGATAATATTATGCATAGATTGTTGAAAGAAAAGCTTCAAACAAAGTTGTTGACACACAGGAAGACATTTTTAGTTTTAGAAAATGTATAAGATTTGTGTAAAACTTCCATAGGTTTCATGTTAACTTGGGTTGACATAAGTTGAGTTGATTTAGATTTGCATAATGTTGTAATACTACGACTATGACACAAAAGAGAACAAGCAGCTGACATTTGATTTTATACAGTAAAATCTTGCTCATGTATATAAACGAGTTATGTCTAAAAGTATAAAAAGGTACTACTTCAATTGCATCATGCATGTTGTAGTACATGCAGAAAGTAGCAGCGATAAACCCCAATCGTACCTACTCTTTCCTGTAAAGATTCTTCCATTCAAGTCGGGTGTTGTACTACAAGAAAGGTAGAATTTGCTACTAAATATATATACAGTATACATAGTAGAATTTTATACTTTCAATTTTAAAAAATCCAACAGACTGAAGTATTAGGTAGTATTATATACTTCTATGGTTTATGCATTCTAGAATAATATTATAACTATGCGGGGGTTCTGTCAAAACAAAAATATGCAAGCGTCTTTTATAATACAAAGCTCTGGTACTCTTATATAAAGGATTCCCATATAGTTGTTCATGTTTGTGCTACCGTAGTACACACATTTCTGAGAAACTCGCGTAAAGAACCAGAACGTACATATTATGCATAACAAACAGACGAGAACATAACATATGACTTATTTTATGTATTCGCCGAGTCTTTGACTTTTGACTTGAATTGAATGCATTATCCAGCTACAGCATTAGGTACTTTCCTACATGACACACCGAAAGAATAAGAAAATATATTATTAAGTATATATGTACATACAATATCTCTAGTAGCTCCAGTTTTGAAACAACCAAGCTATATACAGTGTGTATGTATACCACCTTTGAAATTCTCTGTGTTCCTTATGTTTCTGAGTACGAGTGTTCTTCATACAGCGTTACATAATACACAACTGCAACAGTCCAACGGAGAAGTGAAGTCAGTAACATAAAAGAATACACTGACAAAGTTGACTGGAACACATTCAGCATTAATTCACATATAAGCAGTAGAAATATCTTTATAGTATTTATACAGTGATAGTCAGTCAGTCTCAGTCCATGCGGTGCTATTCTCCTCTGACATGTCATCGTTGTGTTCCTTTGGTTTTCTTATACAGTTCTTTTTCATATCTTCTGCTGGCTTTTCCGTTTGTAAGAAGCTAAGGCTAAGTAAGTACCTACTGCGAGGAAAAGAAGAACTCTTTTTAAAACATCACAGCTCAACTTACTTTTACTTACTTAGTAAAGCAAAAGCAACGTTGTGTTTTGTTGGGATACTCTGCTGAAGACAAGATGTATGTACGATGTACCTATATGTCGTTTTGTAAGTGGTGAGACAAAATACATACGAATTGTACAAGAAAAGATGAAGAGGAGAGGGTGAGTTGCATGTTGACTTGAAAAACTAAAGAAACTAGTAAAGAGAGACTCACAGAGACACATACAACACATACACACCTATACATACATACTACATACAACTTACAAGATCAAAGGCATTTATTACCAGACACGCCGTGTGTGTAGGCTGTTTATACGTGTAAAGATGATTTTGGGACTGGTATATAAGATCTTCGCATCCCAGTGTAATATTAGTCGTTCTCGTGGCAGTGGCATTGCTTTCCTTACAGGAAACTGTACCGAGTGAGTAAGAAGTCTCAAAGAGCACGGGCATTCTACACAGACATCATATTATGAGACTCTCTGACTGAGAGACCAAAGGTTTTATTTATCTTGTCATGTTGAGTCAAGTCTTGTTCGGTTTTTTGGTTGGCTTCCTTTCGATTCGATCCTTTTTATCGGCTCGTCTGACTTGTTTGCTTTATTCTAATCTAATTTGTAAATAAAGAATGTTTGTACAGTCCCATCCCTTTATTTTAGACTGATGGGTGGTGAGAGTTTCAGTTAAGTGAGAGAAATGTAAACGAAAACGAAATTCATGCAATTCTCTGTCACTCTTTTTACCTTACTCACATACAAAACAATAATAATAAAAAACGTCCAGTAGTTTATACACAGTCGTAAAAAATAAAATTCTCCGTGTGTAATATACGAAGACTCTGTTGGCTGTGTGTTTGTTTACGGATTTAGTAGAGTTGCCTGATATGATATGATTGCAATGTGACGTGAGTTTTTTAAACGTGCTCTTGACAGTGACACATTATTTTCTTCTCCGCTGTGTTTTCTGTATACTTTGTGTTGTGTCTCGTCTACTAGTACAAACACAATTTGGCTCCACAGTCGTCACTTTAATGTACATAGCTAAACTTGCTACACGTTGTTTTTCGTATTATCCTTTTTACCATTTAGTATTTACTAAATGCAAAGAGGTGAAATGAAATCATGGCAAGTCAAGCCAAAACAAGTCAACCTTCATTTTTCTGATTGTTTTTCCATCATTGTTGTAATCTTTTGAAGTGTTCACTAATGTCAGGTACGTATATACAATGCATTTACTATAGGCGACTACTAAAAGGCACATTATTACATTGAGGTGATGTGATACTCTATTCTTGTATTGTTGACGAATCACACAAAGTCCATTCACTCGTTCATTCAGATCTAGTTTCTCTGTTTCTGTAAGTGACATCATGTTACGTTTCTCATCGCATAGCTGACTGGTCTTCATTTCATCTCATTGCATTGCTCTGCTGTTGCTTTGTGCGTGCGTGGCGTCAGTACATTTGAGGCGATGTGAGTATATACCTTAAAGTTAGTCGAGTGATATTGATGTGAGTAGCCAAGTCATGTCATAACTAAATATAAGTACCTATACTATAACAATAGAAAAAACTAATATACCTATATACATGTGTACAAAATGTATAGATACAGTTATATGATTTTATTTTATAGCTATAATGTCACTTGATGTCTCTGATCGGATAATTTATGATCGCCATAGTCCACACCGACGGAATTAAATACTTACGTCACTGTTACATCTTTATTATATATTATAGTGTATAGGTATATGAAACGGTGATATGACAATATTACTATTATTATAGTAAATATACAAAGCCTGTTTTCATTTAATTTCTTTTGCTTTTTCGTATTGCTAGCAGCAAGTATAATAATACAGCTTAGGTTAAAGTTAAGCTCAGATGAAAGGTAGTATAGCTCTCTGCGAAAGGATTTGACGAATCCGTATCATATACAGGATGTCAAAGCTAAATATTATGAAATTACTCTAGTACCTACCTTTATATTACTACTGGTAGGAGGATATATATTATAGGTATATGATATGTATGGTGAAAATCGTTTATGATGCTGCTACTTGCTACTATATGAGATTGGATGTATCTATATGTTGAGAGAGAGACGAAAGGAAAGATTAACCTCGTGTCATATTCCTGGTGCGCCGTCCACTGCGAGAACATCTATACAAAGTGACAGAGTAAATAGCCTAGTGACACATGAGTTTTATTTCATTTCATTTTCTGTCCTGGGGAATATGTGTCACCGTCACTGTAAACGGCACACGGGAGCCAAAGTCGAATCCAATGCGAGTCACAGCCACAGTCACTCATCCAGCTATAAACGACAGCGATACAAAACACAACGACTTTGCACAGGAATATAAATACGGTCTGGCATGTACAAATCCCAGAGAATGTGTGTGTAGTCAAGCCATCTCATCTCTTTCTGTTTTCCTTTACGTATAATGCCAATCCAAATCCAAGTCAACATATCATCAACTCTCTCTCTCTTTGTATATAAATATTACACCTTCCTCGTTATAGTATTAGTATATAAAGCTGTATGATTTCATTAGACATGACTTGTTCCTTATAAAACTTATTTTTGGCTGTATATATTCCGTTTTTGTTTGAGTGTATGCGTACTATGTGTCATTACGGAAGAGATGAGGAAGAGATGCCTTTTGTAAAAGCCAGAAGTATCATTAAATCTGTTTGTAGTAGTCTGTTGCAGCCAAAACTATAAAATTAAACCTGAAATTGTATTCTGTGTCATGTCATTTTCTCTCTCAGTGTGGAAGTAAATGAATTATCCAGGCGAGTTACACGTTATACGGCCAATCAAACGCAACCATTACGCAAAGCAAGTACTAGTATGAGTATTTAAGTGAAATTACACGTTCTGACTAATAATAAACATTTTATACGCATACATTACACATACTACACTCAAGCACATGAAAATTGTCGTAAAACCGTGTGTTAACAAATTATCAGCATTTTTCTTTCTTTTCACATACTACTTTATCCTTATGGGCAATCCTTTTAGAGTTGCAGTATTTACATACACAAACGTAATAATATTTTACTAGGTTGGTTTTGCCTAGCTCTACTAGTACCTACTATAGAAGTGAATCTGTGTTTATTCTTCACGTTGCATTCACAAAAGCAGTAAAATGACGTGAAAGTGTCTCTGGTTGCAGGAGCACATAGGAAAGTGTTGCGATAAGCTAAAATCTCACAAGTTGATCCTTTAATCCTCCGTTTGTACAGACTGAGCTGATAGAATACATTCAAATACGAATACTTAACTACCATACAGAGATACATTACCCAGACTCCCAGTGTACATATGCACACAAACACACCAACAGTGTCAGCATTGGTGCACTGGTGCTCCAAAACAGTCAACGTAAACCTAAAGGCATGGAGAATCCCAAATACCTTAATTTATAATGTCGTGTCTCGTCCCTCTCTCTCTGCCTTTTCCACTAGACTGTTGCTGTATCCACGCATTACAAAACGGCACTTGGTGTGTGAGCTTCATCCAATTGTATAAATCGACTACACACAACAGTACTAACGGAAAAACTGTTTGTATAAAGCTATAGGAAATCTAAAGGGATATTTCGTATGTGTTTACTATTGTGTATAAATATATGGACGGTATGTCCCGACAGACTTGCTGTTCTCTTTTTCTATACCATAAGAGCTTATGACATGACAATGAGCTCAGTCTTTGCTTGGATCACACAGAGTGTGTTCCCCAAATACATATACACTCATCTCATGTATAGTAGAGCTACCATTCACTTTCCTTTGGATTTACTAAGAGTGTTACAGCTACTACTACTGTGCTCGCTACGTACAGTAAAATGGTTTTGACTTTGACTCTGACCCTGGCAGACAGAGACAGACAAGTCATTTCATTCTTATTCTATTGTAACGTAACTTGACTAAGCCAAAGTCACTGTGTGCAGCTAAACACGAGTAAATTCCATTTCTTTCTATAGTAGTACTCTAGTACAGTAGATATATGTATCTGTATAGTGATGTGATATGGAGAACACATGGGGAAAATTGTAACACGATTTTTCTCCAAGTCATTTCAGCCACGCCATGCATTCGTAAGTTAATACCAGAGACAATACACGGGCATCGGGAGTAATAAGGGCAATATCTTACTTACCACATACAAAATACTCATGTCAAACCGCATTATCATTATAATGACAAAACTCAAACGAAGAAATCTACACGTATGCACTGTATAAACATATAAGGTGTATTTAGACATGTAGTATAGGTATAGGGAAAATTAATACTAAAAAGTCGCGCTTCATTCACACCAGAGAGAAACAGAGCATTTTGTTTTGTGTTTTTGATGAGAGATAGATATTGCTTTGACGATTTTGTGAGTCGACTTGTCTCTCTCTCTCTCTGGGGAAAAAGTCAATATGAAATGCAAATATTGAGAGTGGACTATGCAGACTTAATTTTCGAAATGTTCTTTCGTTTCATTCTCGTTGTGTATTTGGCTGTATTTGTTGTGGGTAACATATGAGTGATAATTTTCTGTCATCCTATACACACAGAGAACAGACAGAAGGCACAACTGTAAAATGCATAATGAAATGGAGAATACTAGAAATGAATAGGAATACTCTGCTAGGATAGAATTACAGAATTAATTAAATACGATGAACGAGAAATGTAGACTTAGTTAGACCTACTTTACTAATAGTAAAGGGTCGTGGCTAAAGTTACCGTTTGTAGAGTTCTATACGCGTTCTTCTCTACTACTACACTCCTTATTTTTACGTTTGTATGTATGGATACCAAAAGGTATCTGTGTCTCTAGCGTGTGTAATAACGTTTCGGCTTTTCAGAGATGCTTTTTAGTGGAATTCAATGCAACGGAGAGGAGCGAGTATTTTACCTCATTAAGCAAAGCCCCTCCCTAACATATGACACTTTCTTATATTTACTATACAAGCTTTCACATAGTTTTTCGTGTAAAGCTGTGAATATGATAAATAGAGCGATTTTTCTAAAATGTTTTTTTATATAATTAACTCGCACGATAGATTTGCTCAGAACAGAGATTTGCTTACAATTAGATTTGTCGTCTATACTATGTACTCTACAAAAATGCATTTTACTTGATTACAATTTTACTCTGTAGAACATTTGTAGTGATGCATTCCTTGGTACCCTTAGCTTTGCCGATATTTCAATATATGTATATTATTAGTAGCGTTTGCTAAAATCAGGAATTTGATTTTATTATCTGCTGAAACAAACTTAGGTCCTTTGAGGTCATAATAGTCATAATATACTTATTGTCTCAAAAATAGAGATCACCTTTACAAATCACAATTGTAAAAAACAACAAAAAATTAATTAACAAATTAATTAATATTTTATAAAGTGCCTATAAAATATTTGTTTGAATTATAGTTGCATGATGATGTATACTGCAAGATCATGATTTGAATGAATGTTATGTGCCTATAAGTTAAAGTTTGTATTACTAATAGCAGCACCAAGTCAACTTTATTGGGGATAAATAAATCATTATTAGTAAAATATTTTTAAATCTATTTGAAAATGTAGGTTTATTTCAAACCGGGTAAAGTTACGTATGTGCAACATTGAAAGTAAATTACATAGGTAGATGGATCATGAGAGGGGGTGGTATAATTTCCTGATCATTAGTTTAATTCTGAATTTTCTGGTCTGGTTTGCCAGTTTTGTAATTATAAAATAAAGCGAGTTGTGTGCATTTAATGAACACGGTTGTTAATGCGTTTGAGCAGAGTTGCAGTAATAAGTTTCTAGCAAGCGTCAGAGATAATAATGTACTATAATAGGTAACATATAGTTAATAGTATAGGTAAATGTAGAGGCAAAGAAGTAAAGTGGGAGATATTTTGGTTGCCAACAAGAAGAACGGTGCGTATTGTAGGCAGTGAGCTTCTCACTCACTACTCGTGTCTAATGACAAAGGATCGTCGGTCTAATTACCCTAAAGACAGATGGTTTTACATGTTACATGTGTAGCTACAATGAACTATGCCACTGCGTGATGTTATGTGATGTGAATGCGAGTTAAGTTTCACTGCATTATGTACACTGCATTATATTATATCCCTGAAAACACACACAGTAAAATATAATACACTATATACTGTACAATCCTATAAATGCCTCTGTAAAATGTGAATCATAGTAGGTATATCGTGATATATCGTCATATAAACAGTTTTCGGAGTAATCTATCTGATTATTGCATTTCAAACTGTTACATACTTATAAGCGGGAGTAATGGTATATTCATAGTGTAAAACCGTGCCAAGTGAACGTTAATAGAGCAGTGTAGTCGTATATATTGATGTTAATGCAGTAGTGGGAGTAGAAGTGTACACACACGAAGTATTGTAGACACACAGAGAGAGAGAGAGAGAGAAGTACTGAATCAATAGTGACTTACTAGCACATGTATGCAATAGAGTTTTCTCTTGTTTAGGATGTAATTGGCACAATATATATGGCCTGCCTGAATTGACTTGCCTTTTAGTTTTTCCTCCTTTTCTCTCTCGTCTCTATGCCTATGGTAATGTTTAAATGAGCCGGAAAGCTTCTTCGGTTGTTAAATACTTAGCTGCGACTACTAACCGACTCGTGGAATTTGAAAACTACTACCTTACTGTGTGTACTCTAGTGCCTAGACGCATTTCAATTCAAAAGCTGTACTAACTAGGTACTGGTTGTTTTAAAGGGTATTTTTGTTTTTATTATACTGTCGAATTACCACAGAATTTTAGTTGAACTTGTTTTTACTACTAGTGTGATTGTAAGTAGGTACTCTAGGGTTGGGTAAAGAAATCGCTATCGCAATGCAGTATAAAAATGGGCTGTATTTTGCGTAAGGTGGATATTTATTAATTTCTCGAGTGTAAAGAATAGTAGAAAGACCATTAATCATTTTCGAGTGAAATGTAGAACTAAGCCATACATACTCCTTTTCTAGTAGTACTTAACACACAAGGGAGACATATTAAAGTGTGCGGATGTTCTTATGTAATATTTAGACATGAGGCGTAATGTACATGTAAGAGTTAAAGTTTTTGTAGTAGTCCAAGTAGTACATGTACAGAAAGCTACTTGAGTAAATAGAAATGACTGTTGCACGTGTGCAAAATCAAATTAGCACTGAGAAAAAGCTCAGAAGAGACCTTAATGCAGGCGTGGTCCATGGTCTACTCACACACAGTCGAACTGCTCCGTATTTGCACTACTACTGTGCTATATGGCAGTATTATGTGTGTTTGTTTGTGTACTAGTAGAACATTTCTAGTGGTAGTAGTAGTAGCAGTAGAGGTACTCTGTCAAAAGAACTTTGAACTTGTACGTTCAATTCTTCGTCTTTTTCTGCCATGCTTTAAGTTAGTAGTGCTGATATGGCATTGCCGTTGCATGCTTGTACTAGGCGTATTCTGTACGGGAGTAGTTGTAGTACACTTCAGTTGAGTTGATTTGAGATAAAAGAAACGTCTTGACTTCAATCCTCATTTATTCCGGAGAGTTTAAGCGAAACTTTCATTTTAGATAAGGATAGCATCACTCTCATTTGCAAAGACACGGATTTTAGTGTAGCACTGTAAAGGAAAAGTCTCGGGTAATTTACCAGTCGCAGTTTGATCTAGCGTAGTGCCCTTCTGACATTTTCTTAGTATGAGAAATGAGAAGCATTATTCATGAAATTGTGAACCTTTTGCTTGAGGATTTTGTTTATTTTGTTTTTGATAATTTCTTATCATTTTGTTCGAATTTGATTATTTTGATGGCAATTAATGACCTATGAAAAAATATAAAACCAAAATTAAAATATTTCCAATGAATTTTTTCAGATAGATCTTCTCCTCGTTCTCCTAAATTCTAGGTGTATTGGAAAGAAAGATTAAAATTGTAGTCTGAAAATGTGTAAATATTTGCAGTAATGGTCTGACAAACAGGATTCTGCTCTACTTATTTTGATTTGTTTCTGGAGATTGTACAAATAATGTTGACTACCGTATACAGAAGTAGACATTCCATATAAAGCTTGAAAGAATTTCGTATGTGAGAGAGAACATTAAACGATTAACGGAACATTTGACATGACGCAAGCAACTCCCATAACGTAAACGCATTTGTATAATGAATAATGAAGGAATTTCAATATTCTCGTGGAAAAACTACATCTTGGTATTTTTAGAAGATCATGTTGTGTAACTATTATATTGCTGTTGGTATTAAAAAGAAAGATAGAAGGAGAGATACCTCTCTAGAAGTTCCTTCCTATGTGAATGAGCTGGTTATTGAATAAAGTTGGAGGAATATAGAGAAGAAGAGCATTAAACGAGTCGCCGAGTGCAATTTAACACTTACCAAGTGAATATCTCAGTGAGATAATTCAAGCGAGACTAATACACTCGCTAATGTCAAGAGAAAAAAACTCATAATGTAACTAATGTGCATACATTACATTAGGCCATGTTATTTTACACTTAAAATTACTACATCCCTATACTGTACACTGTACTAATAAATTTAATAGAACATAGTATGTATATTTCACAGCAAACAAACTCAAGAGTTAACTAACTAACTAAAGTTACCAAAGATTATAAAAGCTTTCTGTACACAATGCAAAGATGTGGCAGTCAAAATTGACTAAAGAACTCAAGAAGACATATAAATACATACAAGAAGAACACATATACTTTTTTAGCTATAGGAAATTTTCTAATATAAATAATATTATTTCATACTTTCTTGCTACTACTACTACTGTATACTTACTTCTACAAATGTAAACATAAAGAAGAGACAGAGTGAGAGAGAGAGAGCGAGGTAGTTTTATACACGTATTATGATTATGATGTGAGCCGGAGGATACGCATTAGTTTTTAGTAGAGGAAAAGTTTACTTGACTGACTTTTGGGTTTAAGTGGCAGAGAGCTGTTGCTTTGCTTCTTTTACAACTCTCACACGTAGTAGCAGTCCTGTAATAAGTTAGTTGAGTTTGTTGGTTGCTTTACATTATATTACATTACTGGCAGTAGTAGTAGTGAAGTTAATAAGTTAGTGGTATCTGTAGTGTGTAGTAAGAGATAGAATGTTTCAGATGATAAGTTAGCACTTGACTTGTTCCTAATGAGTTTGACCCATGAAACATTAATCACCGCAAAAAATTTACCTAACACAAAGCAGTCTTTTAAGCAGAGTGAATTGAGTGGACGAACATTCGACAGCGTATTTGTATCTTGCTCCTTCCTATACTCCATTACTACTACAGTATTTATTATGGATGAATAAAATCCAAACTCAAAAGTTTATACAGTACTGGTAGAGATTTATACACAAGTTACTTAATACTAGGTGGTATTCAAAGGAGTTTTACATTTCCACTTTATGATTTTCAACTACGACTTTTATTCCACTAATTAGAACACTGATTGCGATAGTCAAGTTCTATTTAGTTTATGGCATTTGCCTAAAATATTATATGTCAGAATAGTTCAGGGACTACTACTGCTGGATGAATAAATGCTGTGTTTAAAATCAGTTTACGAAGATTACACTCCACATTTTGCGTTCATTAGAAATAATAAATGTTTAGAAATTTTTTACATACCAACTGAGTGATTACTGTTAATAATACACAGATTTTTTTTTGAATATTAGTTTGTTACAAGAATGTTTACCTAACTCATCTGAAAAACTTTTATTGTATCGAATACTTTCCTGCTTATGATTTCCGTCATCGGAATTGGAACAAGTTAATATTAAAAAGTAAGTAATATTTTATAGTACAAAATATTAGCAAAAAAAGATGAGCATGGTAGGTATTGAAGAAATAGGTATAATGTACTGTTGTGTTGATGTGGAAGAAAGATTGGATGTATGTAGAACGAAAGAATTTCCAAGTAGTATGTGATAGTTTGCAGTGTGTATTTAATTTTTGAGAAACTGGCTCAAGATCACGGTCTATAAATAAACAACAAATAAAGGATTACGCATTTAGTCCATGCGAGATGAACTTGCCACAAGAGAAAAGCTTTTTTGAGTCGATTGTGCCCGAGTGGTTTGGATCGGATTAGATTTAGTGTTTACTGTTGTATATTCCCTTATAACTACATATTGCAGTAAATGTATTAGATAATTGTAATACAAATATATAAGGAAGAACAAGCGCCATTGCAGGCTGATAGCTCGCTTCATATATATTGACATAATATATCCTTTCGTGTTGATTTTAGATTATTGTTGGAGTAAGAAAGTCAAGGCGATTCAACAGCCGGCTTAAACACAAAGTCAAGATAGCCATTAAGAATTTCCTTTACTTATTTCTATCTCTGTGGCAGAGTATAGAATAGAAGTTATGTGATATTGTGTAATGTAAAGAACAAAGCAGCAACTTCGTATGTAACGTAACACAATTTTCTTCAGTGGAAATATAAAATGTAGAAAAAACGAAGGATTGATCTAGTACATAGTGTGTCATGTAGTTTTGTACAGAATGCAACAACGGCTTGGATTTCTTGATTGGAATCTTTATGGGAAAATATTTTCCGGATTGGATTGCATTTCTGAAATAGACAGACGAGACGATGAGAATGAGACAAGACAAGGCAGAAGCAGGACAACTATTATATAAGAACAGTTATTTATAGGATCTGTATATGTGTAAGAGGCTTACAAGAGGCAGCGGAATGGGTGACAAACACAAAGACGATATATAAAATATATATTACTTATATAAGCTAAATCAAATCAAACTTACCAAAGTCACAGGGCAGTGTATAGAAAAGAATACTAGAGTGCTCTTGCTATTTATCTCTTAACTCATCCTCTTCTATACGTTGAAGATAGTAAATATACACAAAGCACGAGTAGTTACAGTGCCTAAATGCTTTTGTGTACACTTAGAGACGAGAATCAGTGTGGAATCTTCTTTTCTTTGTCTTCGCCTGCCAGATGATGCGTTTTTGTATGTTTTCTTTAAATGCACTGCCTTTTAATAAAATCCGCTCCTTAATTAAATCTGGAACGCTAAATGAAGAAACGAAAGGTAAAGATGTACCTAGTTGAGTTTTATTTACTTACCTATCTATAGGTATATCAATTATTAATCGAATTCGGTAAACAATTTGAAGTAAAAACATTTATATAGCCATACTAGAATTCGAAGCTTTTAATCTACGTATTCTCCATATTTTCCAACAATGTTTATTAAAAGTTGCAAAGTTTCTTATCAGGTATGTACTAACAGTAGATGTAATATTTTAGTTTGCTATAATATTATTTATGCACTGTTGTAGAATATCTTGAGGAATATCAAGAGAAAAATGATTTATACACGGAAAATAATCAAGGAAGCAATTTGGACTTGACTTTTACACGATGTTCTTTTCTTTTCCAAGTATTTCCTCGGATTGTGGTTTGCTAAGAGTCTGGAAAAGTATTATTAGTGTGCATTAGAAAGGTTTCCCAATCCGATTAGCTCTTTGCCCTGGCCTTTGTTCCTCCATTGACTTTCCACGTTCAACTTTCAATTTACAAAGAAAGACTCCCGTCGTGGCCTTTTCTTCCATTCAACCAAAAAGGCCAAAAAAATCTGTCCTGTCAGTCACTGTATAAAGGTACAAGCTGTATATATACTCATTCCATGTAAAGCTAAATATATTTGCTATACACAAGAGCAATCTGTTTATATATAGCAACTACTTCTGGAATTAGATTACCTTTTTTACCTGATGGTATTCTGGAGAAAAAATTACTCTGGACATCAGACTTTTGTATGTGCTTTGAAATTTAGTCCGGAAGAGAGAGTAGAGTGGACGAAGCTTTTTCTTTCCTTTGTTTTGCAATACACGAAGAAATTCGATTTTTGTGTCCAGGTACTGGTACTACCCAAATTGAATTTAGAGATGGTAGAAAATGAAATTTTAAATTAGATTCGTGATTTCTCCTTGTGTACAGCGTTTATTCTCGCTGAGACGATCAGAGAGGAAAGAAGAGGGAGGGTAACCGTATTATTTGCTTTAGTAACTAAATAGTCTGTCCTCCATTCAAACCTAAGGAAGATCGACTACAACATTTCTATTCTAACTATATATATTCTTTTTATATTTCCTCGTGCATTTTCCAATCGATTTTCTTGTGTTTGCCAAAAAAGAATGCGGTCAAGTCAATTGTACTTCTACTCCCACTATAGAAAATATTCTGGCAGGAACAAGTAACTAAAGTCGTGCCCATATCATTCAGCTATATAAACACATAACCCCATGTAGCTCTACTATATAGTAGTACACGTCAGATTCTTTTTCTGCCTGTCTGTTTTCCTGGTATCTCTGTGTAATTTAATGTTCTGAGTAATGTACAGACGGATACAGAGTGGATTGAGTTTAAGTGAATGTAGTTCAATCTCCTGTGTGTGTGAATAACTATATTATACCATAATCTCACATACATACATACATATACCCCGTGAAAGTTAAAAAGTTCACACAGACACTGTGTGTGTGGATATATTCACACAGTTGATAAAACAGACAGAGGTTGTATCTGTGCCGAGAAAATGGACAGGAGAGGCGAAACGATGAAAAGAAAGCAAACTTGCAAAGTCAAATCAAACTAAGTAAGTCTTGAGGAAGAGAAGAAAAAGAAGACGATGTGGACGTGACATGACTTCTCCGTGTTGGTTCTTCTCGTCCAGAGTCTTGTTCTTCTGGTCTTATGCCGTCTCAATCGAATCTGTGTGTGTATGAAGAAACTCTGGCTCACCTTAAGTAAGTCAATGGAAAAGAAAAGGAGTGAAGTCGTCCTGCCATTGAATGTAGAGAGACTTCTGGTCGTCTGACTGTGAGTTTGGATTGAAATGGCCATTGGACTTAATGTAGGTGATGGGATGGATGTGATAGTGTGTTAGTCCATATAAAGAGGAAATGAATGTATTTCCTTTTTCTCTGTGTGCTCACAAAGAATCTGTTGATATCTCCGGTCGTCGTCGTTTTTCGTCCCATTCGATTCCAATGGAAAAAGTAGTCACATTACTATTACACAGAGAAAAACCTATAGAGATATATAGAAGTGCTACACGTATATAGAATCAAAAGTACACTCACACTCACATAGACCATATTGTAATGTTCAATTGAATGTTTGACTAGGAGAAAAGTTGGCTAGAGCGTGTGTAAAGTGTAATGGGGATTGTTTCGTGGCATTCTTTCGGATTGGATTGCATCGTAAGAAAATATATATGTATATTACTATAAAGTAGTCGAGGAATTTACACAGGAAAGTAAAAGCAAGACGAAGAGAAAGGTTAGCAAATCTAGATGTACAGAGTAATAGCAGCAGTACCAGTCTATAAAACTATTATTCTTTTTTCTCTCTATTTTATATTATTGTATACTTATATAGGTGTATGTACAGAACTAGTGGAAATACACTCATGTAGTGCATACAGATTTTATCTGGCAAACCAATACAGTGCACTCGAATTTCTTTTATAAATGTGTGTAGAAGTCCGTCTACATTTACCATACATACTGGTAGTTTTACGATAAGAGAGGATAGAGAGAGAGAGAGAGGAAAGGAAAATAAGTGTGTAACTACTAAAGTATTTCCTTTCATGTCATTTCTTTCGTATTGGTCATCATGGCATGGGATATAGCAGTTGTGTGTATGTGTGTGGTAAGTTGTTGTTCGCTTTTCTCCGAAGAAATTGCCTATCGCGTCCGCTTCATTAGCATCAAACATTCTTTGCTTTATACATAAAGTTCCATTTGGATTTCTTGTTGGCTAGTAGATAGAATCTCGTCATCTCTCAGAACATAAACTCAATTGCCCTGTCTCTATTTCTCTCTTCAGTTATCAGCAAACACACACAGACTTCTTCGGGTTCTTTACTTGAGGAGGGATATATAGATATATATTTTATTTGTATATATCTGTAAATATACTGTGTTAGACTTTGTATACGTTTTCTCGTCCTTGTCAAATGGGACCTCAAAAATTAAGACTTGTCTTTACTGACTGCAACTTCCGCTATCGTTCCAGACTTTTTATGCTCTTCTTGACCATTGCACTTTGCTAAATGGAGGTCCGCACAGATAATAATGAACATAATTCCTCTATAGTGCTAAAAAAAATTGTTTTCCTGTCTCAGCAATGTTGTGCGGTAAATAATGCACATTTGCACTAAACTTATATAGAATGGAAATTGTCGATTGTTATTAGTATTAGTATTAACAATTCTCTTTAAGATGTTCTTCAACTTTTTGTTTGAGGTTAGCAGGGAATCGGTAGTAGTATACTCATGTTAGTATTATTCTAACTCTCATCAGTTTTCTCTGTACTACACCAGTTTATTATAGAATTTTTAAATCCAACAATGTCCTGTCTCAAGACCACTATTTAGAAAGTATAAAATATTAAGAAAAATTCGTAATGCGAATTAACAGGTAACGGAAGGAAAATTTATCTGCACAAAAAGTGAATTGTATATACTACATACTGTACATACTTATAAAAGCTTGAAACTGCAAGTATTGATATGTATTTTGATTATGATATTTGTATATGTTCTTCAAACTGCAATTGATTTAGCATTGCAATTACATTGTTGTATATTTAGTGTATCACGATGTGCTTAAAGATGTACACTTATTGCACACACAACGCATAACGACCCTGACTGGCTGTGGAGACTATTAGAAAGTGCACTCATAGTGCCATTTATCCAGTGGCAGTTGGTAGTTCAAGGGAAAAGGGTAGCAATTGAATAGGAGTAGGAGTAGTATTATAGAAAAGAATAGAAAAAGGAAAGCAAACCATCAAAAACGAATCCGGAACACGTGCACAGCTCTTCTAGATCCATTTTAAACGGATTAGGGCTTTGAGCCGTCTGCCTGCTTCTGTCTGCTCCTGCTCCAAGTACATTGTGTACAAAGAGCAATAGCACTACTTCCACATTATCCTTGCGAAACCATTACCTCTTGTATGTATCTCTCTTTGTTTATACACAGTATATCCATACACATATTTTATGCGTTCAGATAAAATAATATGTTTTATGTCTGTGTGTGTTAGACTAATGCATGTGTATCTATACGTTTATATGCAATATAGAAATACAATATAGAACGTACTCCGCTTTGACGCATAAAATGTTTTTCTACATGCTATCATCATATTGTATACAGTAGACGTTCAAAGCATATTACATAATGTAAGCATACGCTTTCTTTTCCACTTATATCAGTACAACATGCGTTATTATGGATAAAAGTGCAAGCAACAAAATGACAACGACGACGAGAAATGAGACGAGTAAGTCTAGTCAGAGAAAACGAATGAACCATATTAGATTTACGTGCAATACACCTATTAAATTAGTGTAAAAAATTAATTTCTGTGTTCCTTTACTTTCTTTATGCAACCCAACTCTTACATTATTTTTACAAACTGCAAAAGTAATCAACAAAGTAATACTTTTAATTTTAATAGAACCGTAAGTTGATTTCATTGATAAAAATCGTGATTTAGGGTGTAATTAAATTGATCACGAATTTTCAAAGTCGATAGGGTGTACGTACGATGGTTCTTTTAATGTATTTACCAAGTTAAGATTTATACCAATTTTATTAATACATTTTTACCTTCTTTTGCATTACAAGAAGCACTGCAGCTTAGCTATCCAGGTGAGATTGCATTTTGCTCAGACATGCACTCATGAATTAACGAGAGAGCTTAACTTAGCTTTATTTATAGCGCTGTAGTATATCCACTATTAGTATAGAAATAAATTGAAGACTATGGAGCGAATCCATCAGGAGTAATCTGTTTCTCTAATTCAAAGGAGACACTACTACGTTAAAAGTAAAAATAAATCCATTGAAGGTAAATCTGGCGCTTTGTAAGGTAGGGAAGAGGGAGAATGGCAGAAATATACAAATGATAAGAGTTTGGTGGTATAGGTTCACGAATCGCACAGAGGATTTAAGTTTTGAACGCAGCAGCACACGGAAAGTACTAAACTAAATGTATGGGTTGAGTATTACGGTTGTAAAGTAGTGAAAACTGTATACTGCATATAGTGCTATTACATTGTAACTCTTCTCTTTAAAGGAAAATGTGTGTGTATGGTAAAACGCTAACGTTAAGTGCGTAAGACTCTTATACTAAGCGGAGACTAAAAGCTTGCCCATTAGTGCACAAAAGAAGGATTTATTCTCGAGATCAATCGCTTGACACACGTCCCCACTCACTCTCTTTCACTCTCATATTAGACATTGCCTTCACATTGCTCCGTGTACTCGACCGTTACATTATTGTTACACGTACGCAACATTTTCTTTATAAAATATGCCCGTGTATCAAAAATTACATGAAAATCTTATACTATATAGTATATACGATGCTAGGGCTTGATGCGTTATATGAAATATTACATAACAGTCAAAATTAGTGTAGGAGCTCTTGCAAACCGAAAAAGGAAAAATGGAACTTTCAAATGAGAAATGAACTTAAAACTGAATAAGAAAAGCATGTACATAATATACTAGAGAACAATCCTTTTAACTTTTAAGTAAATTTTCACTACGAACCTCTCTGCTAATGTAAAAGTATACTCATTCATATTTTCACCATTTTACAATCCATACACATACACATTTACTATTGTGTACCTTAATATTATGATTTTATGTATTTTTATGCCCCGAGATGTGTTATGTGTTGAGTTATGCCTATGTATATAATGTTATAATAATTTAAAAAATCTTACTATTGCATTGTGTTAATACTTCTGTGAATGGATTGGATCACGTAGCAATACATAGCAAGCACTTCATTTTAAACAGCATTACATTATAGTAGTAATGTGTGTCTATTGAATTCCACTTTGCATTCATTCTCAAGTATACTAACAATGCAAACGCGTTTTGATTTAAATCCTCTCCTTCCTCGTTCAATAAAGAAACATTTCATCTGCTAGTATTTATAAGAGACTTTTTCTGAAGTAAGATGCATTCAGAGTCTATTTACATACTGTACACTTCTTTTTCTAAAGCGCCTCTGTTTTGCATCAGTAACGAAAATGAATCGAATTGTAAAATATAAACCCAAACAACAATATACATTTTACATACACACTCTACTACTCTACTATACAGAATATATCAGTTGCAATTATGTATATCAGTATATAAATAAAAGTATAATGTGTAACGTACACACTTATAGAGAAGGAAAGGTTGGTTGGATTTGATTTGTGCTAATGTACTTATAGAGGTAGGAGTCGCACATCGCACTACTAATAAGTAAATAGTAGAAATGCGAATGGTGCTTCATATAACAATAAAAGAGACATTGATACTACTCCCAAATGCGTTTTTGTTTACAAAGGTTCTTTTGAAATGAAGATCGAGAGAGAGAGACGCACTTCTCGTATACACAATGCAATACTTAGCTGAATAATGTAATATGTATTTTGTAGCATGATGATTTGTGTGGGAAATAGAAAGTGGAAATGATGAAATTAACGGAGAGCTCCCTTAAATTCTCTTCGCCACCACCACCACCGTCGTCGTCGTTAATGGCTTTGGTTCGTGTAGTTTTATAAGGAACGGTTGTGTGTGAGTGTGTATGTGTGCAGTTGGACTTCCTTCCTTGTTTAAACGCAGTGCAAAGGATACCTAAGGCTTTATACGCTTTGTAGCTCTCTAGAGATGTAATGGAACTATGGAACGGGCCCAATGACTGAAAATAAAGAGAATAGAAGAGATATAGAGAGAGAAAGAGTGTGGAATGAATTGGAAGAGGCTCTTGATTCATTGTCACTGTGCAAGTGTCTATATAGAAGAGAGTCGTGCGGTGTTTATAGGCTCAAACTGTTTACACAGTCTGGTGTGGTCTGCTTGGTCTCTTTTGTTTTGCTAATTTCGTCATGCTTCGATTAATCATAGCTAACACTCTAATTTAATATAAAACTGTGCTTATAACTTTATATTTATATAAATAACTCAGTTTACTCAGTTTATACAAGTAGCAGTCCCCTATAAAACGTATACCTTTCCATAATATTTCAGTTAAGATAATTATGTTAAGTATAAAGACAAGATATATTTTAGAGAGGTATTCCTCGATTTCCTTTTTCTGACCACTACAACGTAAAATATTACTATGAACCCTATCTATTACTCATTAGGCCATACATGTCAATTAATTTAACTCACTTTCTGTTTACTTTTATTAACAGCCTTTTGTGAATGCTAAGTACATAATACGTTCTGCAAGTATTTTTAGTAGTGGTAGAATTATTAGGCTTTGCCTTTAGTTGTAGTCCATTTCCACGAATTAAAAATAGACATCCATATTCATTCACATTTTGGAAAATGTGCAAAAAATAATTCAGGAATATTGCACTAAATTTTAAGTTAAAAAAATAATACGATTGTTTTACATATAATTCTTTTGAAAAATATTCAGTCTCATTTATTTATATCATGCTATGTAGACATAGGTGACCAATTTTGCACAAATTAGTTGATTTTGCGGTACAAATGCTTTTTTACTACATTTAAGTATTCATTTACTGTTATTAAATATAATACGAAGAACAAATTGTTATTTAGTATGAAATATCGAAAGAATTATTTGCTAGTACATATTTAGGTGGCTATACTTCAAATAGCACTACATTTGAGAAGATATAAGGCAAGTATAGTAAAGCAATAATTCACTTTTCATTTCTACGAAGCAGACTGAAGTTTGTAGCAAAGTGCATTAGAAGGCAATTTATAATTTCGTGGGATGGGCTGCTGCTCGTCTCTGCAACTCTTGTGGCCCTTCTCTCTAAATTCTCTATGTCTGTGGCCAACTCAACTTTAACATCGTGCAGACGCTCCTCTGCATGATCATCCCATGCACTTGACTTGATTCAGTGAAATAAAATAATAGCAATGCGCCCAGCCACATAAATACATGTACTATGCAACCTAGTCACACAAAATACAATAATCATATAAAAGTAGCCTTCCACAGCAATAATATTACAATATGGCTGTTTAGTTTCAGTCATCCAAAGCAAAGCCAAAGCAACTCACCCACTTTACTCCACCACTATACCACTGTTCATTCTCGTGGATTCGGTTAGCAAGTTGATTTACGACGGTGGAGTTTTGTGGGAAAGAAAAAAAGTATGTAATTTCATTGCCCTGTTGATACTAATACCACGATGATACTGTTCGTTGTAGTAAACCGAGATTTTATCATATAAAAACCTTTATAACAACATTTTGATTATTTACACGCAAAATTATTATTACTGCATTAGTAGGTTGTGTGATTATTGAAAATAATAATGTTTCCTTCCGTATCAAGTGTTTATACACGTATAGAAGTACGTGCACGTAGTGTCTCTACAATCATATTATGTGTATAATGTAGAATTACTAAATATTATTGTTATAAATCACTTCACGGTCTCTGTTGACTCGTTTAGTACATTTATATGAAAATGACTTAAGTTAACATTACTACAAGAGGAAAAGAGCAACAATGTAATTTATTTTTCTGACTATTACTCCTGCTGATGCAGTGTGTCATATTATTACATTGAGTCCCCTCCTCTAGAGCTACGTGCCCTTTCTTTGTAACTCCCAGCGTCAAAAATACAATTGACAAGTATACAGAATAATAACAACCACTGTGTATCATTCCTGACAATAGTTAATGTATTATTAATAATAATGTGTGTGTGTACGTTGGGACGTTATTGAACGATTCACTCAAGTCACACGTACAACACATTTACTGAGAGAGTCTCGATCGCATTATTATTCCTTATTTGACTCAATTCACCATTTCTCGCGTTATTTTAGGCAAAAAGGGTGAAATCCACACGATTATCTTATATAAATGTGCTATTGCACTTTCCCTGCAGTTTTCTTTCACTTACTTGAGTGAATTCTAATTCTCGTAAGTAATACAGTGTCTATCTACTAGTGCATGAAGGGGTGCATCGGAAAATAAATGAGATCAAGATAAATACTTCGTAGTAACTCACGAAAAGCAAAGCAAGTGGAGCAAAAGCAACTTTAACGTGTAAAAGCATGAGAATGTGTGTGTACTATTGGGTGTTGCTAAAGAATTCTTCGTGAAAATGAATGGGGTAGTAAGGGAAATTGTATAATATAGGAGTAATAGTGTAATCGCAAATGTGATACCGCTAAGTAACTAAGTAAGTAAAGGGAAAGTGAGAGAGAGAACACATAACACATCCAAACAGACAGATCAGATCGGATTAATTCGGAATGACACCCCGCGTCGGTATTTTGGTTTCTGTCTTGTCGTGTCTTCTTATTCTCCTTCCCCTGTGTATTTATGTATTTCTCTCCTAGTACGTCTGAATCTATTCGTATTGGTTTCCTTCAATTTACCACGTAGATTATTTACCACTGTATCTATCTGTATGTGTATTATTATTGTGTGTAACTATTATGAAGGCTTCTGTCGTCATTCCCCGCGACACAACTGCTCCTACAATTTTCAAACCTAACTTAACGCTTACTCACCTTATATCGTTATTTAGTTTCTAACAACGAATTTATGCATTTCCCGTTTGTATTTGTAGTACATATACCACTATAATTTAATATATATAGAAAACAGTCTAGAGAGAGATGAGATGAGTTGAGAGAAGGAAAATGAGTGGAGACACGTCATGCTCAGATCATGATGATCATGATCATTGTGATTACGAGCATCATGATTACTACAGAGGGCTGAGCCCCTCCTTGGAGAATTGTTAAGGCTCAACAGAAAATAAACGAAACACATACAATGTAAGCTGCCAAAACTTATATCGTGTCTACATTTACTCTAGTTAAGGAAAGACACACACAAAACGATGAAAATATATACATGTACAATGTACACTACCTATAATGTAAATATATCTAGAACAGTAATGTACCATTTGGTCTACTGAGCTTGTATTAGTGCCAGAGCCTTCAATTCCAATTTCCAGTACTGTATATAGTAGTGTATAATAGTGGCGCAGTGTTAAGTGAGAGAAAAAGGAGAAGCCGAGCAAATAAAGAAGAATGGAATGCACTGGTAGTGTTGTATGTGTGTGGTGTGGATTGGCAATCGAATAATGTAATGATGTTAGTATATTACACTACAGTGGTAGTCTCAGAGAGTGAAATGCAATTGCAATCCATCAAATACACTCGGATGATAATTCACTAAGACTCTCACTCCAATAAAACAAAATAGAGTTCATCATTCCATTGTAATTGCAATAGTGATACTTTATGTCTTGACGTCCATGGCATGGCACACACACACAGAGGAGATTTGATATTTTATTTTATTATACCTACGTTATATACACAGATCACAAATGGATTACTTACATATAACTACTACGTACGGCTATTATATAAGTACACATATTTTTATAGTTTTAGTAGTCATGAAGGAAAGAGTGGATGATGTGCACTTTCATGTGATGTGAGAAGAACTGAGGAGAGAAGTTTGAGAGCTAAAAGACAAGCTACATACTCGAGGAGGAAATAAATTGGATTATACCTTAGTCATTTTTATGCTTCTTTTGCTCCAGTACGTGTATTGTGTGGTTTGAAACTATATAGATCTTACTCACTCACTCTCAGCATTATTGCCGCACAGAGGTATTAGTCTGAAATAATGGAATTGTAAATTCTTAAGTACATTACTTAGGAGTACTAGATACGAGGTACATAGCAATAATAATAAGTATACTGCTTTTACAAAGCACACAGAGAAAAGAATTCTAATGGAGAGGAAACTTTATTCAACCAGACAGAATTATTACATATCATAGTAATGCTTAAACTACTGCAATGTCTGTACATCATATGGTTATGTATTTACTTTAGAAAATTGTGGCGTGGATTCTGCAGATGTAGGTTTGAGGAAACGTGCTTCTTGAATATGGCTGTGAAAATATCTAAATTTCAGATTCCTCATGTATTCAGTAATTGTATCGACCTATTATTCTGTTACTCTACTTACTTAAAGGCATTAATAAAAAATATTTGTCCATATCTTTAAAATTTATTCAGCTATGAAAATAATTGCTTACGTTCAATTGTTGTACCATTTAAAATGTTGTGTACACTACAAATATTATGTATTGTATTACATAACGTTAGTAGGTCATGTTGAGCAATAATTTCCAGAGTCTGTTATTTACTTCATAGTATTCGTATTTCACAGTCATGGCTTTTGTGTTAACTATTGATTGATTCTGAACACTTTTAAGAAAAATACAAATCTGAATTCGTATTTCTTAGATAGACATCTCCAATTGATGATTTCTTATTGTTAGGTATAGGGGTATAAGGTATCAGGACACTAGAAAGGGCATTTTTGTTTGAAAATGGACACGACCATACTAGATTCGAAAAGCTTCTACTGCTCTCGGTTTTGTAGGCCTGCCTAGTAGCAATAAGGCTGTTTCATATTCCATATAGTACAATGAAGTAACGTTGAAGTATAGATTTAGAATTTGAGCTTTTGGGAGGATTGACTTTTCTTTTCGCATGTTGTATCTCGTGTATATATGATTAGGATGTTATTCTAGATGATCCATCTATGATGAAACTGGCTTTCCTTTGGGAATTTCCCTTGCTTTTCCCAAAGCTCGCATTTACCTTACCTACTACATTACTCCAACTGCTGCTTCTCTCAAAGAAAAATATATACTACTCCATAATACATAGAAAAATGCTTTTCGGTTGTACGCAGTGCAGTGTTAGCGTGCTACATCATTGTATTGTACAGGAAGGTACTTAGGAGAACACATTACACACACAAGTGAGTGAAAAACAAGTCCTTTTAAAGGATTTACGGCTATTTCTCCTTCACTCTTTCCATGGTCTCTTTAGAGATATACGACATTTTCATACTTCCAAACAGTTTCTACCATACGCAGCGTGCCGTAGTATATAGTTATCATAACAGTTTTTTGGTCTTTGTCCGTAGCTCTGGAAGTATTATGACTCTTTCTCTCTTCTCTCTCAATCTATTTTATTGGTTTAGCGTATTTTTAGACAGGGAACCATATGACGATGCATCTTTTACACAAGAAACACAGTTACTATTCTATATCTCTCTCTCTTTGAAAAATAATACAAGAGTTGAGTTGACTTCTCTTACTTTTTCTTTAAGTCCGTTTGACTACTACCCGAGAGTGATTGGAATTGAGGAGTCTTATTCTTTTCTTCTTCTTTGTGTCTGATGGAAAATAAAAATGTATTATTTCTTTCTTCCCCTGTATAGCAAAGGTAGCTCTGATGGTAAATCTCTTTGTTACAGTACACTCAAATGCTAAACAGTGTATCTTATTGAGCTTATTCTTTTCAGCTCTGTCTTCTTTTTTGGCTCTATGTCGCTCTTATTTTTCTATATATACAAACACGCATTAAAAGAATATCCCATCTGCTTTGACTTTATCTCATTCAATAAGTCTCTTGCGCATTAGTCAAACACTTTTCTAGTCTACACGATCGTAGACATCTACGTGGTACACAGTAGAACAGAATCTACTTATTTAATTCCCTGTAGAATACACATATACTACATACTCTACTTACTACGTATATACACTACAGACATCGGACTTATTTTTTTATGGAAGGACTACTATATAGAGTGTAGAAAGACATGAGAGAGCATACGCTCAAATTCAATACAATTCAATTGAAAGAGAAACGTTGCCCCTGTTTCTAAATTCAGGAGCCACCAAACTGTTTCCAGTAACTAAGCAAGAAATTGAATACTTGAGCCGACAAAAGCGAAAAAATTCGCACAGCTGAGCTTTACGGGGATCACAGGCAAATCAAATTAGACATTTTTCATTTTATTTTTATATACCATGACTGAATGATGCACACAAAGCCTTCTTCTCTCTCTCTCTCTCTTTCTTTTGCTCTATTTCTATTTTCTGTGCAGAAAACCATACACTATTTATTCCATTTACTTCACCACATAACATTTTGCTGCAGTACATTTTCCACATGTAATGTAATGATATTCTATGTACATACTTACTATCTCAGATACTAGTCCTAACAGTAAATATACACAACCATACAAGCTAGTAGTAAATAAATCTCTGCTCACATTACATTTACACATACACATAGCCATACCTATATATGTTATTACTAGCATAGTAGTAGCTCACAGAGACAAGACATGGCGTGGCAGTAAATAATGAATATTTGATGACCCTCTGTGTATAGACACACACAACACATTCACATACATATTATATCTGTTCTAGTAACAATTTTAGTGTGCACAAGCCCATTTCTTCGCGATTCATAAAGTACAGACTAGTACGATCCTCGTGGTAGTTAGTCAATACAGAATATAAAAATTATATCCATAATAAACCTAGTTTTCTGCAGCAGTCGACTTTTGGCATGAGAGCAAACCTTTTCCCTCTCTCTCTCACATACTACACACAAAAGAATGGTTTGGCTTTGGCTTTTGCTTCGTTTATATCAATGAACTGTGTGTGTGTGTAGTTTCGTAGTATATTGTGCTTAAGCACAAGTCGTAGCGTCTGTAAACTTCCAAATCGATTCTAAATAGCGAATAAGTTCTTTATCTTTGCCTTTGGCTTCTGAATTCGGTTAGACTTTCAGTTTCATTCTCACATTTCATTATGAATTTATGGTCGCTCTCGTTTTGTTCGCCTTGCCTTCACTTAACTAACTCAAAGTACTTGGAGTCATTCCAGGGCCAAACCAACAGAACACACACACAACAGACTTATGTGTGTAGATAGAGAGAGAGGGACGCTGTTACTATATATATAGTAGCTGGAGAAGTACACGAACAAAACAGAATAGCTCATTCTGCTCACAGTAAATAGTGGTGCGAATTATTAATGAAGAATGAGAGAGAGAGAGAGAAAGAGGGAAACCTTTAGAATGTTTCTAACCTACCGTACTTTGGTAATATTGTATTCTACTACTACTACCGCACTTTGAACTACCACCACACAGTGCAGAGAAATAACCAACTTTTCTTTGGTAAAATGTACCCGGGTAAGTTTGCCGTGTATTTTGGTATATGGAGTAAAAGTGTACTGGTTGCTGTGTACACGCGTACATAATGTAAATGTGGAAAACACACACAATTCGGTTAATCGAGTTGCTTTCTTAAAGCTCAACGTGCCAGAAGTTTTAAAGCCAAAAGTGTATAGGGAGGGTTGTAAGTTGTAGGTGAGGGAAAGCCGGCTTAGTAACACGAAAACCAATTCTAAGGTTCTTTGTAGCATTTTGTATAAGTATTGTGTCTCGAATTTCCATTTGTCGTGTAAAATTACACTAGCGTAGTGACTGAAGCAGGTAAATCTTTGGGAAGGTTGAAGGTTCACAGGGAAATTGTGTATACTGGACATGGAAAATACGTTACTGTTGCTATTTGCTAATGCAATAATGTTCTTATTGTAGTTTCTTGATGTATCTACGTGTTTACTGTGTCTTTGTATGACTTAAGTTGTGTTCTGCTAGTACTTATTTGATTATAAAAAGAAAGTAGCTTCGGTCAGGTAGGATTTTACTAGTTGTGTGTGGTCTTGTATGTATGTACGTGTATAGTTCTACTGTATAGAGTTTGGCTGTCCATCTCTGTTTTCTCGAGTCTCGACTTTAGTGGAGCAGACGGGTTGTGTAGTGTTTCAGGCTGTGTGTGTGTGCAATTTTATTACCTTTATTCGGGTTTATAGACATCCCAGGGAGGGCAGACGTTTTTTATCTTGTCTTGAGTCTTACCCTTTTCGTCTTTTGGTTGGCAAAAATTGTTTGTTGAATTTTTCATGTGTGTGGAAGTTCCACTAAGGTATTCTCCATCTTATAATCTCGTATGTATACTTCCCTGAGTTGAAATTTACCTTTTCAGAATTGAAAATGGAGGATTGTATTGCAGTGGAATTGGATTTGGATAGCAATATAATGTGAATATGCACTATAATAGAATAATGTTCGTATAAGTTTCTTTACTTTACTCTTTAAGTAGGCAGATGATCGTATATGCATAGAAAAATGAGATTGAATGCTCTCGTATAATATTTTTCAAGATATACTTATAGTGGGAAAAATATATTTACCTACCCTAAAAATTTGTATTTGCTTTAGAGATGAATATTGTACGAGTATTAGGAAATACTGTTCTATTAGAAATGCTTTACCTATATGACGAAGCATAGTGTTCGTTTTGTATTCAGTCAGTGCAAAGAATGGATTTCTTGGTAAGATTGCATTTGATATGTGTACAAGATATATTACGTGTATATATAAGTGGTAAGTAGCGCTACTAATAGTAATAACACATGCCTCTCGTGATAGAAGAGAGAAAAGGCATGTATGGTACACTAAGAGTAGGAGAATGTTGTTGGGCAGGCCAAGACTTGAATTTTAAATTAGGATAGATGGCTATTGCCGAGTTGTAGAGGAACTGAGAGCAAAGTAGCAAAAACAACATCTGTGTCGAAAAGATAAATAGACTAAAGCGAAGAACGGAGCAAAGGTAAATAGGGAAGGGACGAGAGAGAAAGAGAGAGAATGTAAGTCAGGAAGGAATTGAATTGACACTTGGAATTTAATGGAGAAGAAAAATTCGCAGATGCGATTCCATTGAGTCTTGTTGTACGCGATACGGACAGAATGATACTGGGAGAGTAGAAGGAGAGTTGTTCACAGCAGTTTCTCAGCTACAGCACTCTGAAGATGGGATAGGTGGGTAAATAGCTTTTAGCCTTGTACAGACATACACAAAACACAACGTTGTAGCTCTTTTTGCAAATTTTATCAAAAGCCTTTTGTTATTTGGGTCGCAGCTGCTCTTTCATACGCAGTAATAAACTAGATGGATGAAAGCATTGCAATTTTTTGCGGATGATAGTAAACTTTACGCTGCCCTACTAATAGTATTGCCAAAGGAAAAGTGTTTGCACTAAAGTGAATCAGTCTGCAATGCTAAAATTCAACATGTGAATTTTTTACTTTACTGTAAACTGCACAAGCAACTCAATTCGCTTTTACAACTCAAACTCGATAGATATAATAATATTCTCATCTGAGGTAGCATTTAAGAATCTATTATTAGTAATATTAAAAAAACTAGCTGTGGATTATTATTTTAAAAGCAACGTTTACGATTACCATATAAAATGTATATGAAAATTACAATCAGATTACCTCAACTCATATTACTATACTCAACTCAATTCGATTTTGTACAGTCTCTACAGATATGCGATGACTCGTGGATCAAATAAATATAATGTTAAAAAAGAATGTAATTATTGACTCCAACAAAGTTTGCCTTAAGACAGTAGAATTTAAAAAAAAATATTATGAGAATTTTGTATTATATGAGCAGATGTCATGTGCACTGCAGCTAAGGCTGTTTGCTATATTATTATTACATATGAAGGCATTCCAATCCTCTGCAATGCATTTTGAACAAATGAATATAAAATCCCTCTTGCACACCTATCACCAATCCTACAGTTAATTTGATAGCCAGATTTAACACACACACACACACAATCTTCGTAAATGTCATTTTTTCTTTATCTACTTCCAAAGGTTGATCGTTAGTTGTTTCAAATGAAACTGTCGGATCAATAATAAAACATTTTAATGTATCATGACAATAGGCTAAAATGTCCAATTCTTGATTACAGTTAATAGTGGTAACAATTGGCATATGAATCTATTTATTAAAAGCAACTTTGAAAAAATTAAGCTGTGGATTATTATTTTAAAAGCAACGTTTATAATTAGCAGGTTAAAAATTTCAATACATTATGAGATTTCTCTTGAGTAAGTAATTTTTGTATGAAAATATCTGGGTCTCAGTTTTTCTCATTGAAATGGAAACCATAAATTTTAAATTTAATATTTATATTCATGAAAGAAAATTTTGTGGATGTGTTCGTCTGTGTGGTTGCCTGTAAGGTTCGTTCGTGTACATGACATGCTTGCACAGTGAAGTTGAAACAACAAGTTTATATGCCTCATGGCGAATTTATATTTGAGATTTCTCTATTAGCGTGCGATTGTGCGTAGCTAAAAAGCGTTTGACAAAGGGTGTTGCTTTGAGCTTCATGTGAAATGCTTTGATACAGACTTTCTGCTTGCAAAAGGAGTATAAGCAGGAGCTTTTATGAAGTACCTACTCCATACTACAAAATGAATGCACGTTTTCATTTAGTTTTCTATATATACATACGTAAGCTGCTGCATACAACTATTACATGTAAATGCTGGAGATGAATGTAGTAGTGGAGTATTGAGTGGATTTGTTAATAGAACACAAAACTACTACTTCTGTACTTCTCTGCTACTCCCTTTTGATTTTAAGCTTCCTGTTTCGGTTGGATACTTTCCTTTGTGTTAATGTCATGAGCTTTTGTTGTTAGTTAGAGAAGACCTTAAGCTTTTCCTCGCATTTCTGCGGCTTGACTTCCCTTTACGACTTCTTTAGCTCCATCCATTCACCGTACTCACCAAACAGCAAACATTTCCACGTTTATTACATGACAATGCGCTTTAGGATAAATATAAGTACATGATCATATTACCAATGCTAAGAACTCAACGCAAACACAATGTAAAGTAACTTCGTTATAGTTTCATTCTATAGTATGTTATTATATTCCATTATATTGTCCAAGAAGTTTATTTTAAACTATTTAACTTATATTGCAGCAGTGTTTGTGCATTCTTACTCTAAATTGTAATATCAATCAGTAATGAATGAAACAAGCATGAAAAAGATCATACCAAAGATAATTTAATTGCATTTAATAAACTACAAATCCATTTTGATTTAAATGCTGCTTCAATAAGTTCAATAGTCACAATTACAAAATCTGTTTTTCATTTAAAAACTGAAAACTAACATTATCTATAATATGTACTATGTGGTACTGAATGACAAGTTAAGAATTAGAGACGTTACATCATCATTTTTCAGCATTACAAAAAATTAGCTAAATATTGTAAATAATTAAGTAAACTGAAACAAAGTCGACTTAAGTAAAGCTGAATGACAACAAGTGACTCAAGTACTTAATTTTCAATTGTTGAGTAACTTCAGCTTTGGTTTGGTTTTCGTGTGTGGTTTGCTTTCATTTGTTCGCTTGCTACTTTATACGCTTTGTGATTTCCATTCAATCCTTTTCTCCGCTTGCTTAACGTATTATGCGTATTGTGTTCGCAATATGTCCGTAAAATATGCTTTTCTTCTTGTTTAGCTGTTGAAGGGTCTTTGAACAGTAGACAATGCTGTGAACTTTGTAGCAGTAGTACATCAAACACTAATGTGTCTATCTTTTGCGTGGTTTTGTCTTACTGAGTGAGTGGACGAGTAAATAATAGCGAGTCGAAAGCGAAACAAAAGCTTTTCATCTCTCTGTCTTTGTGATTTTGGCCAACAATAAGTATTACTCAACAAACTGGCAAGCTCCCACGTTCAGGGAATTAACTTGGCGAATAATAATATATTTGGTGTATTACAATTCTAATAGATACAATGTTTGTCTATAATTCTACAGACTGAAAAATCAAATTCAATCATTCAGGTATCATTATAATATTAAAGGTGCTATATTCTGCAAAAGAAATATGTAGAAATAAGTCAATCCATTTTATAGACTTTGACTGAATGTGAGAATGTCGGAGTTAGTGAATTTAAAGCTGGAATTTTCAAAATTCTATGGGAAATAATATTGATAAAATTTTCTATCATACGATTAGATATATAGATGCCCAACATTACATTAAAGAGTACAATGTTTTTGCTTGCAAAATGCTTTTGTGCGATCAGTGTATAGATATATGATGTATTATGTTTTTTATACCGTAAACTTGCAATGACAGTACCTATTAAAGTGCAAAAGTAAAATACGCCCAAACGCAAACTGAGTTAAATGCCAACTTTGTTTTACGCAAACAATGAAAACTACATTTCAAATTCTCATGTAGATATATGGATGGTTATTTTTCTTCTATTGATATTAGTGAAATGGTAACAACTTCATTTTTTACTTTCAGGTCTGAAAACCGTAATTGGACATTGACATAAAATCAAAAAGACGTCTACAAAACTGGTAAGTTTGTTTCCAAAAATGTTTGGCAATTCAACATTAGATATTATATAGTAAATGTAAACTGTAAATACCGATAATGCGATAATGAAGGACTCAACGATGATGTGCAGTTCCAACTGGCACGACATGCATTATGCTTACTTTACTAAGGAATGCGATGAAACTCTATAATATTCAATATCAATAGTTAATAAGCTCTGACGATAAATGTACTCCATTCTCCTCACATTGTTCGGTGTATGCATTTACAGTATGTATTATGCCTATTGGATTTAGAAAGGATAAACATGGCTTTTTGTCAGGTAAATTCTTTGGATTGCATGTTATGCTAAATGGTATTGGTATTGTATAGGAACTTAAGCCATCTTTAGATATTCCCGTTGTTGTTGGATATGTACACAGAAGACCAAGCCTAGCATTATGATGAATGAATTACCATGATAGTAAATAATTTCATACACGCCCAAAAGTAAACAGAAAAGAGTGCCTGAATGGAAGTACAATGTCTGCCATTGTATGCAGACAATAAAAAACTCTAACATACATCACACACTAAACTTGTATAAATACATTTGAAATGAAATTTTTAGCTTTCCTCACTTACTTAGGCACTTCTTAATGACAAAGCACACACTAAAACTAACATAATAATATTCCTTATAAAACAAACCTATAATTATACTTGTGCTTTACTAAACATTCTAAATTTTCAAACCTTACCTTTCCATATAAGGTCATAATATAAGTAAACAATTTTTACACGTTGAGACCTCGTTATGAAGTTTCTTAATGACAAATTTAGATTTAAATTCACATACTAAATGTCAATTAATTATTGTTAATGTATGACAAAGTGTACTACTAACTGTAAATAGCTCCACAGTTTTATCCTATTATATAACGTGCACAATTCACACAATTATAAGAAGCTCGAATGAGTTGACGGTTAAAAAACATTTTCTGTCAAAAGTTTGATGCTGTAGTTATTCAATGAGCAATTGGCCGTACTTATAAACTTGAGACTACACCCTTGCTGCATACATGCTCAATTGATTTCGCTTTTGCATTATATACTTCACATTCTTTCATGCATTAGCATTGTGAGAGTATTTATTTATGTATACGCTTTCAATTACTTTACCTCCATGTCATCATCATCCAATCCTATTTTCCAAACTAATGTTTTAATGGTGACGATCCTCATGCGTTACACAAGTGTCCATTCTATACCTGGTTCGTCTTTTAAGGTATGAGAACGAGACAAAAACGCGCACAAACTGACACTAACACATTCTGGGTGGGGAAGTGGAACTCCCTCGTGAAATTACAATTAGTAAAGCCATTTGACTATTATGTCATGTCTCTGACTGTAATTTCCCTTTACGAATATATTTCCCTTATGTGCTGTATATGCAAAAGTTTCATTTTTCTCTGAAATAACTATAAACTGCTATATTTGTACTTTAGTACTCATCTCGTCGACTTATTGACATGACATTCATTTCATGTACTATAGTAGAAGCTACACAACTACGGACGATAAAGCTCATTAAGCAATTTAGTAATTACAGGTGTGCACATGTGTGTGCGTTGCATAGTTAATATTTCCCAGTAAGTATTTTCCTTGTAGACTAGCTGTGTCTTTATTTCTGCTTTTTATATATAGCCATTAGCTGAAAATGATAATGGCATGTTGTAAGGCATTCAATTACAGTCTGGTTTGAATTTTTTTGGCATTTGTACATACAAATGCGTGTATAGGAGGCGAGTGGAGGTACTAAGTGTAATAATAGGGCAAGTGTGATGCAACATACGTAGGGAAGTCACAAAAGTGAACTGTTAAGGTAAAGAGAGGGATGTGATGATCATATATACCTTCATTCTCTATGTAAAAGTTGTAGTGCAGTCTGCAGTCTGGTATATAAATGCATGCAGCTCACAGTTCGTTCGTATTATATACATAAATAGTCTCTCGTCATTATTACAGTGCAAGAACGGCAAAGGTGATTAAAAGTAACGCAACGTAAATTAACTGATCTCCTCCACCACACCAATCCACTCCACTCGACTACTTCACTAAAGAGTTATGGCCCGTGTAAACTTTTTACGACAGAGAGACACGACATAAACTTAAAGAGTAGCCGAGCAGAAAACGAATGTTTTTTTCTTGCTCATCGGCTCTCTGTTTTTCTCTGTGTATATACGATGCGTATTAAGTCTCTTTTATCAACAATGGATCTATTGACTCTCCTGCCTTGACTTGCTTGAGGTTTGGCTTGACTAACTTTAGGAGTTCCCTAATGAATTTAAGTGTTTGCTATATTATACACGTGAAGATGCTCTATATATAAAGAAATCTACACAGACCAAAACGTGTAAATTTACAAATAGACAAGTTTAGCTGGTATAAGATACATATAGAAAAGCTCTATGTAAAGAAGAAGGAAAGTCAATACGAGAAAGAAATAATAATACTTAAGAAAGTATACAAGGTAGATATCCCGTTCCGTCAAGTAACTCTTTAAATAGTCTTAATCTAGAAGAAGGAAAGTCAATACGAGAAAGAAATAATAATACTTAAGAAAGTATACAAGGTAGATATCCCGTTCCGTCAAGTAACTCTTTAAATAGTCTTAATGCTTAAGTAGCACGTGGAAAGGCAGAAAATCCTTGTAGTAAATTCACTAGGCTGCTACTATGATCAACAGAATCTTCATTAAAGACTCTCTGCCTTATAAAAACATGGAAGACTAAAACTAAACTCAAGTGAGCATAATATAGTGTGGCATTGCATTATTGGCGTATATAGTAAATAGTAGGATGAGATTTAGAATGGAAAAAGGATATCGTGTTGGTTTATTTGTCTGGCCTTGTTTTGTTTTCGGTTAAATACGACTAGGTATGTATTGTGTGTAAAAACGCTTCATTTATATACACGCCTTGTTTAAAGAAGCTGATGAGATGATTAAAGCTCTTCTCTCACTTCTAAGAAGATGTGGAATGGTAAATTGGAAGGTAGTAATAGAGTTTATCAATAGAAATACTCAAGATATTTGAGTAGAGAGCTGAATACATGGTAAATACTACAAAATCTGTAGTAGGCACTTGACACACTGCAATATAAAGTACAAAAGCTGATAGTTTACAATAAGAGGTGGTAGTAACTCAAGTATTTAATTAAGATCCAAATGCTTTGTTTAGTAAAAAGGTACCAGTTCTATATTCAGATTTGTACACTGTGAAATTCGTGCATTATACTGTTAATACTACTAAAAGAAATGCTTTGTTAAGCTTAATTAAAGTTGCTTTGATATTTTATAAAGGAAAGATATTACAATGCCTTGGTTAAGTTACACATTGCACTTGTGACAATTTTAAGTGAGCACTCGAGTCTTCTTTCAAGTAGTTTTTCATTTTATCATATGGGAATGTAAGTTATAAAAGCATAGAAAGCAAACTGAAGGGTTTACTACTAGCGGCCCAACAGTTAATCAGAAAAACGAGCAAATACAAAAACACTTGAAAAGAAACAGAGTTTTGTATAGTGACCTGACTTGGTTTTCTATGATGATGATACTTAATAATAATGCCATCCCATCCCACAACACGCTAATTAGATTTTCCTAATAAGGACTCTAAAAAGCATTGTGGTTCGATCCGCACATTTTACAACAAGCAATTTTTCTTATCAAACAATTCCAGTAGCTGCTGTAAAACTATTATTTATTATGATTAAAATTATTTTAATTTAACAGTACCTATATCTACTCTGTCTCAACCGATTCTACATTTCTATTTACTATATCCACACCATAGACTGTACTGGATCTGCATATACACTATTAAACTATTATTCATTTCATCGATAGAAAATTGAAATACGCTTTAGTCTTAAATGAAATAAATATATTTTAATAATACACATTTAAAAATGGAAACCAATGTTTGTTTTGTGAAAAAATAAAATTAATCGTACTTCAAAGTATTTCCTAAGGGCTTTAACACGTGTAGGAATAAAATTAAGCATTGTTGCTGCAAAATTAATTGTTGACAGTTTTTAAAACATTATAAGCAGTATTTTTGGCTTAAGATTAGTAATATTATTGAGTTTTCTGGAATATTAGCAGAGCAACATAATGTTCAGGGTAGCATCGTTCTTCTGGGATTTGGTCAGCAATTGGAGCATAGGCTTTGAGGAATTCTTCCAACTCATCCACACCAGTGTCAACTGTGTTGCGACGCTTTTCAATAAACAATATGTTCAGGGATCGCATATGTGTTAAGAATTTGACAACCTCTTCATTAATTTCCAATTCGTTTTGTCTTGTATTGGCAAATATGTTTCTGGTGACCGCTATCGAGCGTAAAAGAGGAAGATCAAGCTTCAAAAAGTTTTCAGTGGTGATGAGACAACCTTCGAATCCTAAATGTTCAATACTGCGGGGAAGTCCTTGCAGATTGTAAAGTTCCCAGTCTGAACTCATGGAGAGCTTTCTGAGACGATGACATTTGCTGAAAACTGAGCAGTCAAAAAAGGTTATATTCCCTTCAGGAACCCAAACTAGATGAGTATTGTGATAGTTGCAAGCAAATGAGATTTCCTCCAGTGTATTTTGGTTTTGGTTGATAATTACATAAAAGAACTCTGTTGGAGTAGTTGTCGAATATTCCAACAGGAGTTTCTTCAAGCATCGCTGTGATTTTAGCAGGGTTCCCCAGTATCCGTCAATATCGAAAATTGTAATTTCAGTGCTCCTGCCAAGATTATAAAATGTGACTTTGAATTCTTCTAATTTTGGCATGGAAAAAGAATTCCCGTAATTCTCAATAATATGGCAAGGTTGGCACCCCATTTCCAATGTTCTTAAAGACTGGGAGCATTCAGTGATGAACTCCACGTAAGTTTTAATGTTTCCCAAGAAAAAGTCCATTTCACATGAGATGGTCTTACAAATGAAAGTCTTTAGATTGGGTGCTTGGATCAGTTTTAAAATGAAAAAGATGTTTTGTTGAGCTACTTCACGACATTGAGAATCAAAAAAATAAAGATCGTTGACATCAGCTAACTTTTCTGGTTCTTGGGCTTGTAACTTTAAAATCTTCAAATACGGAAGAAAGCATCTAATTTTTTCTTCTGAGAAATCTTGTGTTTCTTTTTTTATTGAGCAATCAAACGAGCTCCGCCACAAGAAGTCACCGCACAAGTCCAGTTCCTTAATGTACTTTCGTGGAAACAATTCCTCCTTCAAAAATTCGAACTCTACTGGCAACTTTATTCTCAGGACTCTAATACCCGTGTAGCTGTGATGATAATCCTTCGTGTACTTTTCTGGAGATTCTTTTATCTTCTCCGTGTCCTCAAAACAAAGTGAATATGGTTCCCAAATACTGTTAATGAATTCCAAATTCTCCTTAATATCTGGCTTCACTATTATACTCAGTCGTCCTTCCGTGTCAATTCTCTCCGCCCAAAGGTTATTTACCAAACGACAGTTTTTCTTTGATCCCTTGCATAAGAATCGGAATAAATGTCTGCGAGCCTTTTCAAAACAAAGTCAGTCATTATATTAATGACTCGTCAATCAAATTTTTTATCCTCCCAGAAAATAATTAATTAATTTCATTCATAGCATATCATTGTTTAAAATGTTTATTCAATAAAACGGGTTTGTTGTTATTGTTTTATACCAACAGCGGAAGATCAATCATTGGATCCATCGTGAGTATTAAAATTCTGCAATATCTTTAGCTCTATTCAGTTATCACGTCAGAGAGTTGGTATTTTGCCCTTGTAACGGAAAGTTATATCATTCACACTCTGTGACTGGAATAATTTCTTATTGACTCCTGCATTCATGCGTATAAAATTATTACAATATTCATTTTGTTGTCGAACATATTACAAAAAGACAGTTTACCGATTCCCATGGATATGATAATAAAATATTAGCAATTTATAAAATCAATATTTTACATTTTTTACATAAGTTAGGTTCAATTTATAACGAATTGAGTTATATGTACCTATAATACATAGATGGATTGTACGTGGACTTTTGGAAATATGAGACAGACATGACAAATTGAACCAAATTGGTGTTACTATACAAAATTACTGAACACACGGTGACTTCATGTTCCTATCTGTACATATCAAATACAAACTATTTGTTTAAAGCTGAATAAAACGCAATGCAACTATTGACTATTACATCAAAATATCATTGATATTTCGTTTTTCCAAAATAATTCCTTTGCAAATATCGTTACATACATACCAGATCATTTTTAATATCTGTAAGCCCCTACCATTAAAATTATACCTGTCCATCTTTTAATAGTTCGTTGTATTTAGTAATTATGATTTCTGTGGCCTATTAAACACAACATCAACCCTAGAATTTAGCTCAGGCATTATAATATGTATAAGAATAAAGAAAAGGAAGGGAAGGTAGAGATTCAAGTCATCCACTGTGAATTTATGTCTATGAGTGGGAGGGTTAAAGCACAAAGCCGAAATGCAGAAATAAGAATTTCGTGTGCACAGATTTTGGTCTACGGCTGGTTTTGGCTTTGCTTTCAATTTCAAATGGTGTCTACCCTAACTATTACATATTACAGAGAAAACCAACTCCACTGATAAATATATACCTTGTAAGTGTAAGCATATTACACTATATACAGAAACACACGTAATATCTTGAACCACACTATTCTTGCATACCAAAATATCCTGCATTTAGGTATCGGTATATACAAAGCCCAAAACAGCTAATAACACTATAAAATATATCTCTATATTATACCTATTCAAAAAGTTTCTACCAAAAAGAAGGAATAGGGTGAACAAGTCTTCAATGCTGGTATAGCAGCAGTAGTGAGAGAGAGTGTGCAAGGAAGTCAGATAAAATAAATCCATCCATTAGCTGCACATAATATACAAGGCTTATATTATAACAATTCGGGTTGCTCTGTACACTTGGAACTGAGAGCACACCCAGTCAGCATGAATCAGTAGAAAACAGAGAGAGAGAGAGAATAACCCACAAGAAAATATATAGTGGAAATGTGCAATGGATTTTTAAAGGTGTTGGGTGAAATAGTAAGGAAAGGGTTAGAGAAATTTAACCAGAGAGGAAATCACAGGAAGTATTTCACGAAGACGTGTAAATTCTTGTATATGCACGCGCGCGGACTGCACCGAAAATCACATAGTTTCCATTCATTAGTACCATAGGAAAGTGCATAAGACTTTCTTCCTATATAATAATCCACTACGTAAGAAATCTTTCTCTTATCACGTTAAAAGTTACATGAATTCTCGAAGAGAGCTATGTGTAGTGGCAGTAAAACATCTTTAATCTTTTCTTGTCACAAGATTTCTGTATTTTAACCCGGGCAGTTGAATACAAAGACGGGTTTGCTGTTTTCTCCCAGTCCCACTCACCCAGTGTGGTAGTGTGATTGGATTACTACTAGCTTCTAATAGGAGTACTGTGGGTTCAACGTGTAATACATTGAATACGTGCAGACGGCACTCGGAAATTAGTTCATGGTCACACAAGACAAGAATAAGGAGCTAGAAGCCAACGGGGCTTCCGTTACTTGAGGATTCTGGCGATTAGCTTATGTAGGTAATGGTAATACTCTTAAGAATCGACTAGAAATGTTATAGACACCTTTTCTACATTCTATAGTATAAAAGGTGTGAGTTTTAAGTATGGTAGTAGGAGTATCTAGTATTATAGCATAACACGAAAAGAAGTTTTGTTAGAACGCCAAATTCCTCTGGAGTAGTAGGAGCAGCAGCAGTAGTTGCATGTGGTCCAGTTTATGGAGTTCGGGTGAACATTCCAAGTTTTTTAATTACCTTCCTTTGGCAGTTTCACCCGTCAAGACTGTAACGAGTAGCAATAGTAGTTTAGTAGAAGACCGTTATGGTGCGATGTAAGTGAATAGATACAAAATCCAACGTGGAAAATCCTCCCTGGTATAATATGTCTTGTAAATGTCTGTATACGACTGTGCCTGACTAACTTTCTCTGATCTTTACTCACGTAGACTTAACTTCTGTATAAAATATGCAGGTCTATTGTGTAATTCAATGCTATAATAATTACAACAACAATAGAACTGTATAGAACAAGAGAAAAGACGCCTGCAGCGTTCACCATTTAGTAGTTCGTGTAGCTAAAACTAAAATATAAGTGAAATGCATTCATTATGGCCGCTAGTTAGAAAGTCAGTTTAAGATTCAGTGGAATAAGTAGGTACACAGTAGTGTAGTAAGGTATTTCTTTATATGAAAAGTTTTAAATAAGTATATAGCACAGTCAGTATTAATTAAGTGACGTTTCTAGGGCGGATAAATGCTGTGCTTTTGCTACGCAGATTTTATAATGCATCTTTGTGCTGCATATATTACTATTGCTTCTTTAGATTTCACGGGAGTGTAACGAGAAATTCGAGATAGGAAAAAGTTGTAAGGATTTCCTTAATTAAAAATGTTTTCAGAAAGTAGGTCATCTTATAGGGTCATAGACACAAGTGAGACCGATTTATTAAAATTTTTACAGGGATTATTGTGCTTATACATTTCCATAGTTTGTAAAGTATTATATTATGTACTTACAATATAACAACGCTGTAATGTAACCAATCCCACTGTTACTCATTTTTTCAAGGTGGAAGTTGTCGATCTAATATTTTAATAGTCTAGATTGTAATAAGGAGTTGGCTGTCTGAAGCAATCTGGTAGATATGTATTGTATGATCATTTCAAAGAAAGTTAGCGAGTAATTTATTATGGCGTTGGAAGTTTTGATAAGTATGAAAATTTACTTCCATTTCTGGTTTAAAAAATTGCAGAACCGTCAACCGTATATTAATATTGGCAATCGAGATAAAATTCTGTCGGACTATGGAAAATTAGATTCAGAATAATCTGGAATAGACTAGTTCGTGATAATATAAATTCAAATTAAGAAATTGTACTCAAAATTTTTAATTCATTTAGAAAAATAATTGAGTACACTGATGCATGAAAAAAAAGAAGGCAACATACCTAATTAGTACTACGGTATAATACTTATTTAAAAAACAACGCTTACGAAAGTAAAATTATGACGAAATCAAAGTCCATTAAAGTATTATGTGGGAAGTTTGTGTGCAACTGCACCTATTTCGTTGATGGAGACGGGTTTCATGGAGCAAATGTCTCTACGGTACTTGGTTTAGCCTCGGGTAACAGTTTTATTGAAATGGAAGGCGACACGAAAAGAAAGGAGCGAAGAAAAGCAATGAAACTGGAGAAGATCATTGCAGGGAAGTTACATACGACTGAATGGAGTCAAAAAGACTGGAGGGCTCTCTTGTTGGAAGGAAAAAGTCGAGTGGAAATTCCTGGAGAAAAAATCAACGAAATTGGTCTCCATTTCCTTATGCACTGGTAGACAAGCTAAATACAGTATTCCGCATTCATTCTTGTGATTTTGTGCAATATTATTCTGCTCTGCAGAGTAAGAGTGAAAAGGTTCTCGCACCGAAGCTCTATATATTATACATAACGTCTGTTGAATAACTACAAGTCACATATCGTCGCCAACCACCCAATATATTACTTATATCCCGTCGGCTCAAGTGGCTTCACTTACTTTCACTCAATAAATGCACTAGTGGTATTTTCTACCTTTTCCAACTCCATTATATACTCACTGCACACTTTTCTCTCACTCAGTCGTAAATTTTCTATACGAATCACCTATACGTTTTAAATTATACACATATATACGAATATACATTTTCCATCTTGTTAAATTTTCATAGAAGTGTGCATAAGTCGAAACGTAAGTAAGGATCACATCATTGGGAAAATAAGTCAAGTTAGTTTCCATATATACCTAAACCCAAACCTATATAAGAGAATTTATACCAACATTTCAAACGAGCTAAAGAATTTCCCGTGCAAAAAGGTATGTAGAGTCATTCTGTCACTTTCCCTCGTCTCCTGCCATGATTTTCGGGTTTTCGTGCCATTATTACATTTAGAATCGGAGAAAAACGTTATGTACCACAGTTAAGGCGAATTTCCCTGTATAATAATACCAGTAGATAAATTCTAAGCTTGAGTTTCCCGATATACATAAAAATATAAGTGAGTACATTGGAAATGTATAAAGGTAAGTAAGTACTACCACTCGACCTGTGAAGGATCGTTTCGTTATACGCAGGAATAAGTTGAGAGTAATGTTGTTGTTGGTGAAGATCGTAAAAGTAGGGGAAAGAATGGGGAAAAGGTAAAGTACCTTTAGGTAAACGTAAACGTACATTGCATTGGTATTAAAGGAAAACTGATGTGATGTGATGCAGAGTCGAGTGCATGAATGAAATGAATGGATGCATGCAATGCAACTTCTTATTCTACTTACATTATGTATGTATATATATAGGTACAGCGAAGAAAGAGAATTCGGAGTCTACTACGTCTCGTTGTATTTTGCGGGTGCTGAGTTGAGTGTTATACTGTGGAGTGTGTATTTGTGAGGGTGAAGTGGAGAAATCGATTTTTCCTTAGTATTTTTGTTGTTTAAGAAAAAGTCGACGCGACTAACAAGAATTGTCCTATAAGAACTAGCTGTGTCTGTCTGTGGGTTGTTCTTGTACTTAGTTTACTTATCACTAAGGTATATAAGTCGTGTAAGTATATAAGGGGAGAGAGAAACAGAATAAGAGTGCCGATGATCTTTCTTCGGTTGTACACACACACAATTTTTTTCATTCTTTTTCTCTATGTCTGGATGTTATGGGCTGTTTTGTGCGTAAGTGTATGGGAAGCGTGTACACAAGCACTACACTGACAATGCTCTTATATTATTGAAGGTATAAAAACTTAGTTAGACACAAACGTCAAGTGAAAACGCGTAAGAAACCTCAACCACGTGTATATGTGCAGTGAGATGCAGTGTTAAACCTCTCTTGCTATTTTTAGTACGGGATACGAGAAAATAGAAAGAAAAGGGAAGGAAATCTCGAGTAAAAGTAAAGTGCGTAAGTTTAGGTTACTCTTCTTTTATATGTACATAGTAAGATGTGTTATGTATTGTGAAGGAGCACTAAAAGAAGCAAGAAAGTTGAATTATTCCGTATACGAGAAATAGTAGCATCATCGTCAACCGGAAGGGAAAGTGGAGTGGTGCGTGGTGGCAAAGGGAAAACAACAAGCAGAAGAGCTTTCAAGGCTATCGTGCGTAGTTTGGTGGTTCGCTGCTCTGAACCAAAGGAAAAAACCTTACATAAGCAAAATCTCTTTTTACTGGACTAGGAAATTCTTAAGAGCTACAAGCTAAACACAAGTTCACTTAATTCTTCATACATACTATAGTAGAATCCCTATATACAGTTTAATAATAGTTTTCCTATTTTACATGGATATATACAGCAGATTACATTACAAGTATTAATTTTAGAAGAGCAACGTATGGTTTCTATATAATAATGTGAAAGCAGTATACCTCTAGCTCTATACGGATAGAAAGAACACGCTAAAATATTTATGAAGGTTGCATGTGTGCACATAGAAATTATAAAAAGTATAGTATTTATTTAGTATACCAGCCTAGAATTTTACTCCTGTTTGTCACTTTTTGTGTTTTGGAAAATGGGAGAACAGAATGGAAAGAGAAAACTTTTCAAAGTCAAGAGCAAACGTTATTTATAGTGGGATATAGGTATATCGAAGACAGGAGACTGTAACAAATGTTAAAGAATTATTTTGAAGAAATGCAGTTTTGCGTTGCACTCATTGTTCATTCTCCACGAACAGCAAGAAACATTTGAAAGAGAGTTGTGCGTTACTCATTCGTATGTACGGAAATCAAAAGACGGTGATGGAAAAGTGCAGCTATGCGTAATACACGGATGGATGTAAAAAGTCCGTTTTAAAAGGCACATTGTGATTGTCTTATGTCCAGTGAGCCTTTCAAATTCTTTTTCTTCCCCTTTGACTTCACTTTGACTTTACTTATTTACTTCGACTTGTGAGACTTGTGATGTGAGCTGTGGAAAAGTGGTAGCTTAGATATTTTCTATTTCTGTCTGAAGGAACAACGCTCGTTATGATTATGTTCAGTTCAGTAGGGTGCGTTCAGCAATGAGAGAGACAGATTTCAAAATGAGGGAAAGAAAACCTCTTGCAAAATCATTCACGCGCAAATGACATGATTTGACTTGAAGTTGACGTGAAAAGAATCAACTTCATATTTTTACATTAGAATTAAACACACAGAGAGATTCTCCTTTAAACGACTAATTCTTTAGCGTTTGAAACCTACAGCACTTATGCATTAATCTTTCCCTGTGTGGAAACCCTAAACCTATTTACTTTTCTTAACGTGTACTACTGCTGTTAATTAAAAAGTTCAGACTTACCCCCTAGTCCCTAAATTATTGCCTCTATCTCTTTAAACACCTTCTCGAATTACTTTGTGTGTATTATTAATAGTCACGTAATTGTAAGTGTAAAGGTGGGTTAAAGCAAAATAAAACTCACACATTTTATTTACGACTTACCTATATATACAATTACCTACGTTAATTTCTTAATATTCCTATTTAGCTTACTAATAAGTGCATGAGAAGATAAAACGTAAAATATAATTGACTATGTTATATATATATATTTGTATGTAGAAGTGTTAGAGAGGAGCACAAATACATATTATTGCCAGTTAAGGACGATGAGAGAGTGAGGGTCGCTATCAAATTAATGACGGCTCTATAATAACGTGAAGGCGGTACCTTAGCTAAAGAGCTAAAGGAGCCGCCGCTTTAACTTGAAAGTAAGCGACTTGAATTTCCTGTGACTGTTTGACTTGATTTGACCTGCCCATTTCCATCCCATCTCATAATCACCGCACCCGGATTCAGTCCACTAGGATTTTCCATGATAAACCTCTTAAACAACAAACCGTACAATGTTTAAACTAATTGGAAGCAGTACAAGAAATAGTAGTTCAAAAAAATACAATAAAATTTTCGATTCTTTGTTGATATTAAAAACAACAGTTTTGAGCTGCAGTAATTTTCATATTACGAGTTACTAAAGATGCGGACGTACAATTGATCTGTAAAAATGAGTTTAGAAAGATATAATATTTTCTATATTATTTCTTTAAATGGCATTCTTTGCAATTTTATTATTGTGTGAATTGTGTCATATATCAGTAACTTAGTAGGTAGTTTACAAAAGTTATGGGTTAAAAGTGGAAACATACATCTCGTAGTCTCGTAGTATACTAAAAATGTGATTTAACTTATTGTTAGCTAAAACTTTTCCTGATTTCCGGTTAAAAGCTTACAAAATGTATTGTGACACTCATAGATATAATATTATAGGTACATTATCCGTATTGGCAAAATTAGAAATAATTGAACTGTAAAAAGCATGATAATTTTTATGAGTTTAGCAGTATGAGTCTTGAATTGAGCTAAAGAAGTTAGTCTTAATGGAATATGTTGCCATAAGTAGTGAGATAGAGACAAACGGCACAATAGGATTCTTTATAGCATTGGATCGGATCACATCAGAGGAAATAAGGAAGCTGACATTCTACGAAGATTAATGACGTCCCGACTGCAAGATTTGTTTTATTGATAATTCCCATCTCTCGCTTGCTCGGCTCCACTTCGTCCACATTTCTATCTCTCTCTCTGTCTGTGTCTTATACTACACTTTTTGATTCAAGTCTCTCTCTCTTCTACCCTTCTTTCATTTCAATACCAAACTGCACGTTCACATCGTATATTACAATATGTATTCTGTTAGCCGATCTTCTATAATAGTATAACTTGCATATACTGTCTCAGATGCACACAGAATACCTATATAGAAATACATTAGGTGTGCTACTACTTATATGTATAACTAAGCAATGTTTGGCTTAAATCTGCTTTCCTTCAGACACACATATACACACGTACAAGATACACATTGTAGATATTTGATATAATAAAACAATCTGTCTGTCTGCACTCCTACACTATTATACTGCACGGATGCACGCACTTTCAATACAAATGCCGAACAGATAAGACCGAAACTTTTACACTGCACTGCATTTAGTATAGCAGTGGTATTTGTAAGAGAGACAGAGAGACAGAGATACAGGAATAGTGCAAGGAAACAAGATGCAAGCGAAATATCTACGTTCTCACATTGAAAATACAATAGAATGAAAGATTGCGTGTTATTTTATACTTTGCTATTCTTTGCTGCAGCTCCATGTACGAAAATACGCACAAAGTCGTGAAATGCAACACTTTACATACAGCTACTGCTCCTGGGTGAGATTTCTTGTCGGATTTTACACTACAAAGCTTTACACACCCTTTTTGATAGGATTAAAGAGAACTACCAAGACTACTACTGTATATATTGTCTTGTCTTGGTGTGGTGGGTATCGTTTTTCCATGAATTATTAGTGTAATAATATTATGTGCAAGAAAATCATATCTGTACATCTATGCGTGTATGGAAACTATAATCATTATCATGGTGTGATGAGATTTCGAAATTGTGCAGCTGAACAGAATGTACTTTTTAATTACGTACACGAACGAAACTACTTCAGTTTTTTACAGTAGCTGGTGTTGTTTGTATATAAAGGACTAAGACGGGTTATAGTACATTTTGTATATAAGTACTCAAATGCATAGACAGACACCTGTTTCATTTCGTCGTATAGAATAATTACTGTTAATTAGTTCTAATGTTGGAAAACCTTTTTGTTTTTAGACAAATCTACTGATGCTTAATAATGCCTAGCCATGTATTAACTGTCATTTGCATAATAAGAGTATTGTACTAAGCATCAAGCAACCGTTATGTAATCAAAGTTACTATTTTTAAATCAAGATCACCTATCTGTACATGCTAAGCTAAGTTTTTAAATTAAAATTATCTACATATTAAGTTTATTAAGGGTTCAACAAAATTGCTTCTAACTTACGAAAGTTAGGTATTATATACATTTACATTCAGAAATTGTTGATAGGTACTTATGATAATTTATTAACCCTGTGCTTTTAGCTACCACAGACCTATCTTTATATATATTAATCATCACTAAAAACGAAATATTCCTTCTGTTAATGAAAGGGATTCATTACTTACAATATTATTTAAATTGATAATAGAACGATAAAAACGTTTTAGAGTAAAAATCTATTAAAATTCTGAATCAACCACATTCTTAGTCTTTTATTTGATAAATGTAGCCACTATTATCTGCTAAATAATGTATCGAATCAGTTTATTTTTTAACAAGGTGTACCAAAATTCAACGGTTGTTGCAAAACAAGTGAGAGTTGTATTTTAAGTTGAGTTTTCATTGAAATGCTCCATTTATGGGCATAAATCTCAAGTAAAAAGTAAAGCGAATGAAGCAATGTTACCTATTGAGTGAGCACACACAAAACAAGTGGACTCAGAGTACTGTGACTGCACACACGCACTTCCATCATCTCTCTCTCTCTCCTTCTATTGCATTGACGCCTTTGACTGTCAAGAAGTGAATTTAATTGAATTGAATCTCATTTCTCTTACAACACCCGTTTCTTTTTCTCTTGCTTCACTTGCCACGACAGTGGCCACAAGAAAAAACTTCTGGACATAAGAAACCAATATTAAGGAAAGTTTTTTGCCCATCCACGAGTAAAAGAGTTGTGTACAGTATTAGTAGTATAGTAGCAGTCCTATATAGCAAGTGTAGCCTCTTTTGTTACGGCGGTGAGCATGAAAGGAATCTAAGCACTATAAAAAATCCCACTATAGTATCAAAATCAAATATACGTCCAATATAACAATAATACATGTAATGATGATACAAAGTAAGCCAAATAAGTAATACTAATAATGAAAAGGAGTCAATTTACAACTACATCATAAAAAAGTGCACAAAGAGTGGTATATAAAAGCGAACGTAAACGAAAAACATGGACATGACTACACGACACAGAATTAAAAGGAACTCGAGTGCAGTTTCTGTCCATATTATACCTACTGATTTTTACCATTAGGAGTAATCTACACAAGAGCTGTAGTATAACTGTGTATGGTGAGTGTTTGTAGCACTTTCCGTGTTAGTTTCCATTTTTTACCTGTGCAATGCATCTGATACACAATAATGAAGCAAAACAAGCATGATAATAATACACAATGCAATCTCTGAGTATATAAACGTAATTTAATCCAATGTGGGAAAGTAAATTGACTCTTAATGCGGTAGGGACATACATGAAACGCATATAGGTGCTCATACAGTAGCTGCGTGTGTTTTTGTGTGTAGTATTATCAGTGTATCTCTCTCTCTCTATTCACAATTACTACAATCGCGAGCTAATAAACTCGACTTGTTCTCACTCACTCACTCTCACTTTCCTTTCTTTCAGTTCGTCTGGCCCTGTGCACTTTTTTGGCGTCTTCTTGTCACTACTTCAGTCTGTCCTGTGTGTCGATGTACTTCAAACAGCTATTCTTATCTGATCTATTCAATATATATGCCTACTTGGTTAAACATACTTTTTCTTCTAGAGCTACTACTACCTGTTTCATTCAGGATTCTATCTATGGCTCCAATATTACACTTGCACACAAACCAAACCACTTACAAAACGACAAGCCTTTAATGGAACCTTTCTGTTTTTAAATTCAATGAGTCAAACTGCTATACTACATCTATTTTCCATGCATGAATTATTACTCGAGACTTTTCTATTTGTATGCTATCGCAGGATCTTATATGTTGTAAATGAGTAATAGGTATAGGTTCACAAAGAATAGAATATGAAGTACGATGAGAAATGAGAACTTACAACTTGCAATTTAACCACATTGCACTCTCATTTCTTAACCTGACATGACAGAGTATATTTTATACATACCATAAACCATACTAACCATTATACCTATCTTTAAATTACATTATTACATACAGTAGTGTTAGGAAGTCTTACACAGTGTGGTATTAAATTGTAAGAAGCTATTGACAGTTTTGCAATAAATTGCTATGTACAGTTGGTGGTGACTTCAATCAGGATGATATATACCTAGGTATTTTTTTCTGTCATATTTAAAATATGGCATATACATGTGACCGAAGTAATTTGAATCTGTGTGATGTAAAATGAGACTGGCGAATTTTGTCCTAGCCCACTTTCAGGTGTGTTTTTGTAACAGTTTATAAAAAGGAAGTGTTGGTTTGTCGCGGATTTGAGTAAAATGCTTTTTCAAAAAATCATACTTTCCAAACTTATAGTTATAGTAATAAATACTACACATGAATATAAAATTGCCGTGTATACTATTTTAATATGCAACGAATTTTTCTAATACTAAATGTACAGATAGTAAATTGTCGATTTTGTTATGTATTTTTCTTATGATGATGATGGAAATGGTAAATTCTTTAAAGTATCTTGAAGCCAAACTTGTATTTTAAAGCTTTCATTTCAATAAGGATAAATTTATAAACTAACAGATAACTCCTTGACAAGTCTTTTGTACAATTTGAAATATTTCAAATGATAATTTAACCTCACTTACGGGGAAACGGGGAAAAAGAAAATTTTCAGCATTCATTGCGTTCTACGTAAGGTATGTACTATAATTTTATATATGTATTATAGGAAAAGGAAATTAATGGAAGAGCAGGATGGAGATGGTAATCATCATTAAGAGTCATTCATTATGCATTGAGTGGATGAATCTCAAGTACTCCGAGGGTTCCCTTGTTATTGCACTGCACTTCCTATATATTAGTATCCCTTATATACAAATCAAGTTGTTCTCAAGTATTTTGAAACCATTTTAGTCCCTACATAGTAACACAAGTCCAAAGTCTACTTCAACTTCTCTATATATTAATTTCCACGTACTATCTGTATTTCTTACAGTACAGTTCCTATATGTGTTATATAAACAGATAGGAACTACTAAGATACACCTTGTATACTTTTGCAAGTGAAGTGGTTTGCTTTCATTTGACCGGACTCATTGGTTTGCTGTTGATCCTGGAGGAATGGGAATTGTGTGCTGGACATTGAGTTTTCAAGTCAAGTGTATAGTGAAGTAATGTGTTGGTAGCACAGTAGTTAATTTAGTTTGAGGTTTCCCTATGAAATTAAATGTCCCGGAGGCGATGATGGCATGGTAAGTAATGTATTTGTGTGCTTACATTACACACCTTATATAATCTACAGCTCCTGTAATGTTTCTCTACGTTTAGTATTATGTGGCTAATGTAAATGGCCGGTAGTGGTGGTGATGCATACATAGTGGAAACATCAGTCCATGCAGAGACAAAACCAGAGGAGGATTTCTACGAAGACCTCGGAGAGATATACCTACCTAGGTAATGTTTTTCCAGTGTATTAACTCTGAATCTCTCTGCTAGTAGTGTATTAAGTTTGTATAAGGCTGTTACTCTGAGTATTATGTGTGTATTTGTAAAGCAATGCAATTTGGCCAGCTCAATTTTGTTTTCCTGTGTGTGTGGATAAATAGACACAGACAGTATCTGCTTCTGGCTCTCTCTGTGGTAAAGCCACTATATATACAGCAGCGAAGAATATAATATATTGACAGCCAGAAGAGAATTATTCACTTTCCTTCAATGCCAAACGTGTGTAATGGTTGAACGTGAGTGGATATAGAAGTTTATTAGAAGTATATATAGAGAAAACGAGTATCTATTTTATTTGTGGTCATTCCCACTTTGCTCAATCCACATCATGAATCATCCTGGAGCCATGAACTGCTCGTTACTATTTCTACTATGTAGGTATTTGTCTGTTAAGAGCTCTCCTCTTATGTCCTGGGTGTTCACACAATTCGAATTCTCTAATGGTCTTGTTTTCCTATATGCACACAACCATATTACATGCTAATAAATTTTCCGTGGTATTGTATCTTGTATACACTAGAAGTACCTATACCTATACGAAACAGACACATATACATTTATATAGCAGAAAGTGAATGTTCTTTTGGGTTTATATATATTGTAAATTGTAATAGGACTAAAATTGTTTGTGTGGACTGTTGCGAGAAAATAATGGATTACCTATACAAGAGCAGTTACCTCCTACTAGGAGTAAATATAAATTTGTATTGGTATATTTACTCTGAGTGTAAATTTGCTTCATTGTGTGTGTGTGGGTTATTTCTTCACTCTCTTGGGTGGTTCGCATTTGTTTGGTTTGGTTACTTCACACAGAATTTTGTTGTTCTTGTTCTTGTGTGTCTGAACAAGGCGAGCAACTCAATGAAATGGAATTGCATTGAATTTCTACGCAAATTACATTACATTTACATTCCATTACAGTGGCAAATTGCTCGTGCCAGACAGAAACCGCAAAATTGGCACTGGGTATTATGCCCTTCTATTTATTTTGCTTAGGAATTTTTTCCTCGTAAACACACAACAGTGGTGGTGTACGCTGGATTTGATTTGAAATTATATTAGAGCAGTAATGTAGTAGAAGATAGTTTATGTACTTAAACAGTAGTTGACTTTTGGTAGTTCTTGTGGCAGTAGTGTGAAATGCGCAATTCTCAAACTCATGCATAGTAAATTATACTATGGCAAACGTCAGTATTATAGATGGATGTAATTTGTCATTATTTATACTCCTCGTATACAGACAGCTAGTAGCTATCTGTATGTTGTATTATGAATTGCATGTAGTAGTGATGGATCGTAAATCGAAAAAGTTGAACGTGCAAGAAAAAATTGAAAAAAATTCCAATGGCGATTAGAAATTGTCTTGTATAGATTTTGTGGCACTAGTACTGCATACAAAGAGTGAGAGCTACTCAGAACATCGTTAGTGAAATAGATTTATCAATTATATTTTGAGATGGTATGGTAGGACTAATGCTACTTAAAAATTCCGTGTGTATATACTATTCGCTCCATTAAAAGAAAAGCCAGAAAGAAGTTTGTAATTAAGAAATGAATAAATAATTATCCTTCTTGACAGCTTGAGCTGTGTATAGCGATAGTAGTATAATATTATCTAGTATAATATACACGGAATATATAGTAGCGTTGCACGGTTTACTTAAGGAATTGAATAGAGAGAAGAAGAAATTGGAATGGAATTCACTGGATCGGATGTCAATTACTAGTTTTTCTTTGCTAAAGTACACTATATACTTTTTGGAGAGCCTTTGCACACATTTTCCCTTACTATTAAACCACACGCTCAAGAAAATAAATAAATACTTGAGAAAGAAGAGCTCCACTTGATGTCAGTCGGATTGACATGACGGGAGAGCGAGCGAGAGAGCCCACACTATTTACAACCACCAATACTAATACTACTGTGGCTATTACCCTCACCTTACAATACAGAGACTTCAAATATCATTCTTTACCTATATAGAGAATCTATATCTATACATACATCTCTCGTGTATACTAAAGTACTTGAAACTTTATCTATATATATGTATAGGTTTCTAGTATATACTTGTATTATTGGATTGTCGTTCGATTCAGTGATTCTGCTGCCATTAGTACACAAGAGATATTATCAACTCTCTACACGGTGAAACTTTACTAACTGCTGGAAGGAAATGTGAATGATGTAAAATGTTTTTGGATAGTTTAGCAGTATCATACATGAATGGTTTAAAGTTCTTTATTTTTCTTTAGTACTAGTATTTGTGTGCATAAAGGACTTTGCGAGCTTTAGGTTAAGTGAGATTAGCAGTTGAGTTGGAATTGCCTTAGTTGTATACTCAAATAATGAAAAATTGAGAAATTCTATGTAGTGTAGTGTATTAGTAAGGAAAGGCATACTTTTCTGTTTGATTCACTTAAAGCTATACCAAAGCACAATGTGCTGTGATACTTTTTACTGTGTTGTAGTATGTGATGCGAGAATAAAGGAAAAGTCAGTAAATCGGATTCTTTATACATTTTATCAAAAAAGTGTATAATGTTTGTAAGTGAGAAGATTCCACAAATGTCATTCTTCTGTGTTACTTGGGTGTGTCTTCTTGTCTGTGTGTGCCAGTAGTAAAGTTTGAGTAGTTTGTAAGTAGTTTGAAGTTGAGACACGAGTGCTGTATGTAGAGCTGGTAGCAAAAACCACCTCAATTCAATCATAATAATATTATTGGCAAAGTTACGTGTGTATCCTTTCTGAAACCTTGTGTGTGTACTGAGTAGCTTCATACAAATGGAAAATTAACTTTCGCAGAGAAATGGAGTAGAAGAGAATGAGATTTGGATTAGAAACTTTGTAAAGTTGAACAAGTTCTGGTTGCGGTGCACGTTGGAGAAGAGGTGAAGTGAATGTTGAACTAATAACTGTTGGGAGACAACGATAAATCAAAAATAAGGTTAACTTCAACAAAGGAAGATCAATTAAGATTACCATCTACTATTGAGTTAAAAAATTCTTTCAAATTCAATATCCGATTTGCCAAAGTGAAATATCAATTTTCTTTATTATGCTGCTTTCTATTTGAGAGACTGCACAGTGACCTACAGAATCTAATCAGTCATTACAGAAAATTTTAAATTACACCTACAATATCAAATGGCGCATTAGAATTTTTTCTCCTTTTTGCCAGCATTTTCATTTCATTCAATTGTCAATTACATTCTGTAGATGCCTACTTTATGAGTTAGTCTTTTGTTTGGTAATTCCTTAAATGACAGTTTGAAAAAATAAGTAGAAAAGGAAAAAACGTTTGATTTGCTGGAAAATTTAAGCAATAATATAAGGTTTCAATTTAAAGGAGTCTCATAGAGAAATTGTGTACCTAAATATTTAATTCGAACGAAATATGGATTGAAAGAAAACTGTGTGGAACATTCAGCATAAATTCCATGTGCCTATATTATTTCATTCTGTAATTTTGGATAGCAAGCGTATCGTGTATTCTGATTAATGCAGTAAGTAGTTGAAAATGCTGCAGTAATGATAAAAAGCAATTGAGTCACGACAAACATTGTTTAAGGCGGTATATAATGCAGTAGTTGTAATAGTAATGGCAAAAGTCTTATTATTGTCTCAATGTCATCAGTAATTCTGTCAATAAGAATTAGACTGAATGATATTGGCATGTGGTGCTGTAGAAGAGACATAGAGAGAGGTTCTTCTTCATAGAATTCAACTGCATGACTGCAAAAATAAAAAAGCTGTGTATGGAAATAAAAGAAAAAGCCAAGCTGTTATAATGATCCCCACCACTACACTACAGCAGGGTGGGACATGATGATGGGATGTCTTTCTATTAGAATATATTATATATTATCTTTGTGAAATATTTATATATATATCATGAAATGCACATAGGCTCACGCACTACACTCGCACCCACTTTTCTTACTTATATCAGTATAACTCGTAATAATAGCAGATTGTGTTATTCATGCTGTCTGTAAGTAGATTTCTTCTTTTTGTGCCTATAAAGAAAAACATATATAGCAGACTGTGAGAGAGAGACTAACTGAGTGAGTGACTTTACATACATTGCATTATTGTGTAATGGTATGGTGATGTGAAGAAGACGACCGCGAGTTGACTACAGCGTATCTACATTATTTGCATACCTTAAAAAGGCCAAAACCTTAAGAAGAAAGAAGACTGGATAAGGTTTACTACACATGGGAAACGTTAAACTCTTTTCTTCAATAATCTAAACATGTAAATGGTCCCATTGATTTTATCATTAGTGTTTTTCAGAAAAAGAGTCTACTATTTTATTCTGTAGTTACATACACTACACATCGCGTAAACGTGAGACGTAAAGAGTTCAGTCGTTTAGTTCCGTTCTATTGGCCATTTTTCGCACGCGGACTCTATAATTTGCATTAGGAAGTGTGACACGTAACAGTAGTAGGAGTATCTTCAGTATAAACCTTATTTGCATTTACTACTGCATTCCTTATGTACATATGGAAATACTATGCAAGGAAAAAACAAAAAACTAAACTGGGTTGCTTCTTCTTTGCTTTTGCTCCTCGTGTTCCTGGAAAAGAAAATACATACACTGTACTCCTGGCACTGGGATATTTGCACTAGAAGAAAAATAAAGATGACTTAGTGCGTAATAATATATAAGAAGGAAAGATGCCAAAGACAGAGAGATAGAGAACACAGTTAAATGTCTCACCACACACTCCCACCCTCGCAATTTTGTCAATATTGATCAAACTTGACGAGTGAGTTGACGAGAGCAGAAAAACTTTTTATATGTTTTATGAGTCTCTTTCTGATTTTCTTTCTCTGACTTTGCTATTGATGACAGTATAATTCAAAACGTTTCTTGGCAGACTACTCCATGCGTTATATTTCTATATATCATATATATGACAGGGAAATGTATAGTAAAAGTAGTTCAAGAATAAATTCATACATCGTACGAACTTCCAGCATTTTTCTAAAAATAGACTTTCCTAGTAATAATAATAATTTATATGTAATCGCCCTAGTAAAATATTATTAGTAGAAAAGAAAAGGAAAAGACTTTTGCAAAATGTACCATCCTTATTATTATTCATATATTTTGTACTATAGACTATAGTACATAGTTTGCAAAAATCCCAAGCTAGAGAATAATTGAACTCGGTTGGAGTTTACTTGTACTTTTGCTCTAGAATTATTTTAATGTGACACAGCATGTATTGTTAGCGAAATTGTTATAGTAGTTTGTGTGCAAAATGCATTAGCTTCTGGGTTAACGTTTGCCATTATGCTAGAACACTGAGAAAATAAGAAGCATCCCTAAAATCCATTACCTACTGTACAAGGAAAAGGATGTTGCGTATATTTATGCACTATATAGATGGAATAGAGTGTGACAGAAAAAGTTTTAATGGAAAAATAACACTCCATTATACTTATTCCAAAAAAGTAAAAGTTCCAGGCCTTTTTTAGCATTTGCTTTCTGGTGATTATGCAAAAGCTTTTCCCACAGTGCAAAAAATATTTCCAAATGCACCCAGTTTCTCTATACGCAGTACATTTTTACTTTTTATTCTTCTGCTTTCTTGTAAATAGTATACGAGAAAAAAACTTAGCCGAAACTATCACAATCTCACATCTGCTATGTTAGTGTAGTACTAATGGTGATGCATATTATTACCATTACTTAACACTTCTTTTGCCTTAGCAGTATATTATATCTCTACCATACCTATATACTTCTTACTATATAAAACTCAAGCAAAAATCTGTAATAATAGCACCGAAATCTGGTCATTAAGTTATAAATGCTCAAGTTTCTGAAAGAAAAGGAAACTAACACACAAGACTACTTACTTTAAGAAAAAGAGAGCTGAGACAAAAAAGATTTTCGCTTCTTTATCAGTAGCACATGCCCTGTATATTAGTATATACACAATATAATCATGTCGCGTGAAACTTTTTTCATCTTTTCATTCCAACTCTTTTTCTTCTTAATAGCAGAGCGTATATGCACCACGTTGAATGGACGTGAATGGAAATGAAATAATAAAAAAGATCAGAGATATGAAGGAAATAGCTGGCGAGATCAAGCAGTTTAAAGAAAGGGAGTGCGAGTACGTAAATGGCTTAATAGTTTTGAATTGTTCGAGTTAAGTCATAATAAGGAAACAAGAAAAGGCCAAGTCACTAAACCTAATGCACATAGACAGAAAAATGACTCATATACTTCATTAAACTTGATTTGCTATATACCTTTTACAAAGATGTACACACACACACACTCACACAATTACATAACAAATAATAAGCAAATAGCTTTAAAACGTGGTTTTACTATTTCTCTTCTACATCCAACCCTATTTCTTATATAACAACATACGTGTATGTATGTACATGTATGTACATGCATGTATGTACATAAAAATTCTTATAAGAAATTTTTTTAGCTATAAGGGACCTGCTGTATTATTACATTAACTGTGTGGCACCTTATGTTTTGTTGTGAGTGATTTGATGGCAAGTCAGTATTTGTTTGTCTGATGAGATGGGAGAAGCACCAAGAGTCTGTTAAAATATCAGCATGTGACATTTGATGAGATGACCAAACCCTTGTAGGTGGCCTGCTTGGGATATGCACCATATGTGCACTGAGTGTACACTATGCATTGCAATGTAATACTCGAAGGAGAATGATGTAAAGACTCAGACAGACGTTAACTCACTCTTCTCTGACCACATTTCCCATTCACATCACAATAACGAGCCATAAATGGCAATATTGTAATAAACTAAATTTACATCTCTCTCTCGCTCTTCTTCTTCCTCTTCTTCGTCCGTGTAGGTATTCTCTGTGTGTTTTGTGTGTGCACATAGATACATACGTGTGTGTCTATTTCATTTCTATGTTCACTAACTAACTACTTACTCTTATACTTACCTCCCATACATTTTCTATTAGTGTATATCAAACGAGAGTAAGATAGACGGAAAAATCTTTATCTTTAGTTCTACAGATACTACCACTATTTGTATACCTGAGACAAGTTCCTAATCGTATTGTAAATAAATGCAAGCACTGGGAGGGTTTTCTTAAGATGCCTTACCAGGTCAACCCAATTATGGAGTTTTTTTCATGTTCCACAACAATATGGAATGTAAAGTGGGGTAGATGTACACAGATAGTGTTACTTCATGCAAATTACCTTCTATGTGTAGGTATATAAGGTTTATATATAGGTACGTATAAGGTTGAAAAATGCGTTATGCAAAAATAAGCTTTGTTTATTGAAATCCTATTCTTAGAATCAGGGTGACGACAGGATAACGTTCATGGCGAAGATAATTTTAGGGTCAAGGTCAAATAATCTTGTATGAAATGACTGAGGGTATATAGGATCTAGGATGGTCCTGTTCTTAGTATTGAATATTATACACGGAATTTCGTCACTGTCATGCTGAATTGTTATGGGGGATGAGGTTACAACGATATTTAAAGTTCATGTGTGGCATAATGTTCAGATAATGGACTTTTCTACGTAAGTGAACTTATTACAATAGTAAAAGGGTAAAAATTTAACGCACACAGGAATATAAAAGTACATAGGATTCACTCTGGTTATATAGTAGAGTATATATATAAAATGAGTTAAGAAAAGAAAAGAAATCCTGATGGTCTCCTTTGGTTATGGGCTTTGTTAGTAAAATCTGTTGTTGTCTTGTGTGTACATACTTTATTAGTAAATGTACTTGGACTGTGTGTACGTAGACCAAGAGAGAGAGAGAGAGAGAGAGTCGTTTACGCCTCGTTAATTTTTACGGCCAGACGGTTCTCTTTTGCATATTAGTATTTCTCGAGGAATTCTGTTTCGTGTCTGGGATCCCGCGAATGGAAACTCATCTCATAATATTATTCTCAATTGGTAAAAAGAAAGCATAGCAAAATTAAACGGACAAAATAGCATTTTGCTGTGGTGTATATTTGCCAAAAGTATTATGAGAGAGTATTCCTTGTAGAGTAGAGAAGAATGTACAAGAAGAAGGTATAGGGATTTTCCATGTAAATGCAGAGGAAAGGTTAGAGTTGGAATTTAATGAGATCAGCTCAAATGAGACGCGATGGTTAGCCAAGCTTAACCAAGGGACTAATAAGGTCATTAGTATCTTGCAGAAGATACTTCACTCTGTAGAGACTCGTATTACCTGTGCCTCTATTTTTACTACAAATTACAACCTTATTCTATTATACATACTAAAGATTACAATTTCAACATTAATATTTTTGTTTAGTATCTGAAGAATTTTTTCCAAGCTTCAAAAGTTAATGTGGGTATGAGTTATAGAAATTCACCGCTTTGGGGAAAAATTAACCGAAAATGCCATAACCAATTTATTTATGTTTAGCCATACCAAACGCGTATTATACCTGTAACTACATGAGTACTAGAAAATTCTATTTCAATAAAAAAAATTGGTGGGCATTGGAAATTATTAAGCAAGTTCCTTTTCAAAATAATAATAATAACATAAATTTGAGACTTGTTATTACAACGGTTGGTTTAGTTAAAGCTAGAAGTATAGCCTTAACTGAAGAGGGTAGAGATTTCCTAATGGACCAAATGAAATGAATGCATGAATGGTCTGTTGCTTTCCAATGAGAATTCTGACAGAATACAATAGTGGTGGTTAAGGATTTAGGAAGTCTAACCAAATTCCCGATGTTGTATCTCCGCTACTACAAACCAAGACCAGCAGCGCTTATGTAAAAGTTACATTGTTCCATCATCAGCAGATTGCAAAGCCAAGTAATGTACAGTATATAGTTGAGATTGTGAATCTGATAGAGAGAAAATACAGAGAGAAAGAGGAGGGATGGAGATTTCCCTGGCTTCATTCATTGCATTAGTTACATTAGCTAATGCATCTCGACTACCTATCTAACCCAACTACACTGTACTAGGTACTCCTACTACAATGTACAATATCCTAGAAAATAAATAAATACGTGCTTTGCTTACATACAGTACACTACCGGCACAACACTCATTCCACAACGAAACAAACCCAGAGACCCATTTACAAATGTAATTCTTGTTTTTGCGGTGAGCACTCTGATTCCCTTTCCGGTTGGTTTTAAACAACTCGTACACCACCACCACGTTACTTATTCCTTTAAAACAACAATAACAAACACATACACACAAAGAAGTGAAACTAAATCCATCCATCATTCCTCAACAACACAAATGTGCGGCTAAGGCTACACCGGGAACATGGCACATTGCAAATAAAACTATTTATATTTAGCAAAGTTTGCAAACTCTAATCTTAACACACAAGAGACCACCTTGGATTCAAATATTATACATCCTGAAGAGAAACTTACATTTTTCGTGCAGGCGAACCCGAGAGATGCTTGTAAATAAATAAGAAAACCCCAAGATATTGTAAATAATTCATACTGGTTTAGTTTCTAGTTTTGAAAGAGTACATAATATATAGTAATGCTAACATACTTATGTATTTCGTAAGTGGATTCGTTTCGAATCAGATGCCTTTAGTAAATATATAACTGCTGTAAATTATGTGACGTGTCCCTTGTTGCTTTCCTAAAGTAGTTACTAGTTAGAATTTCTTAAGAATTGCAAAGGAATAGTAAAACTGTGGTATTAAAGAAACTAGTTGAACACACGGGATGAAAAGGGTAATTACAACAGTTAAGATTAAGATCCTACAAGATTACACTGCTACTAGTCGAAATTCTGCGAGTTTCTTGTTTTTCCAATATTCTTCAGAATTACATTTTCTTCCGCATGCGACCCACAGTACTATAACGATTTTAACCGTGTAGATAGATACATGATGGATTCCTGTAGCAATTATACTACAGAAATATAATTCGATACATTCAACTAAAAGTCTGAAGTCTCAACCGAATTCTAGCTCTAAATAGAAAATCTGAAGAGAAACTTGTCTTTTAATTTACCTCAACGTTTCTTACGACTTACGATTATAGTAAATGTCCACAAAGTCCTTTACCTCAGTTTCTATACAAGGCAAGCTCTTTAGTATTTGTAGCAAAAGTAAAGCAAGTTGAACAGAAACAGAATTCTGGTCGTGGAGAAAGAGAAAGCAGTCTGCTGTAAAGCTTAAGAGGCTTTTGCAAAACGAGATGTTCCTCTCAATACCTCACTCACACACACAGAGAGAACCCAGCAATTCTTCGTTAAGAACCATTTCTAGGCAAATTGAGCAAAGTAATACACTCGAAGTTTGTACAACTACATTGAAATTGTTCATAGACTTTCATTCCTTCGCTATATTAGTATTCCCTATTAGTACTACAACGTTTTCTTTCAAATGTGCACTAACTAACTTGTTCTACGAGAAAGAAATTGAATTCACCACTCCTAGAAACAGAACTAGAAGTATCGCACAATGTAATTTCGCTAGTATACGAGTAAAAACCAGTATCATTTCTGTCTTGCAACGTTTTAGCAGATCTACCACGAAGGTTAGTAGTAGTAGTGAGACAGATCCCGTATTATTTCCAGCAAGAAGGGTGAGAGTGAGAGAGTTCAGTTTTTACACGGTGTTCATCTACGTTGCCCCATTCCTCCATACGTATACCACAAATACAACCCACACTACCAAAGTAGAAGAAAGTAAAGGAATTGCCTATCTATCTCATAGCAATATCTATGTGAAGCTTCAGATATATCTTTAGAAGGATTTTGTTCACATAGACATATTATTACTATATAGGTACTCTTATATAGTTTATTTTATATTTTCTACGTAGGTATTCTTGTTAGAGTGAAGCCTGTTATGTTATGCTGTGTTATAGTTTTACTATTCAGACAGAAATGAGTTTGGAAAAGTTGGGGAAAAACTTTTCGGGTTTTCGACAAGGACTAAGATGAGAGCAGTGGTTGGTTTGCTACGGTATGGTAAAGCAGCAGTAGTAGTAGTGGTGGTAGTCGTCGTGGTGGTGGTTAGAACGTTCCGCTCCGAAGCGCAAAAAGCATTGGCGCTCGTATGTTCTTGTTCTCTCAGCACTCTCGTTGGTTTGGTGCAGGAGAGCTCTTGTCTTGTCGACTCGGACGAATGCTTATGGGCCCATGGAGAATTAAGTCTGTGAGAGCAGACCACTACTACTGCTTCTATAACACAAGAGTATCAAGAACAAGAAGACAGGAAGAGTATTAGTAGTAGTAGTAGGCCAAAGCCAAAAGAACTCAGACAGCTCCTACTTATAAAACACATCTGCAACTTGGGCATTTCTTTTTATAAGAAATATTATAGAGCAATTGCATTATGTACTTCTAATAGCAAATAGTATCTGTACTTGTACTGAGATACGTTTGTAAAGTAATATGTACAAAGTGCGGTATGGAGAATGTATAGATTTTTACATTAGTTTAGGTTTGTTTACGACTACTGGTGTACTTATTTAGATATTGACGGATGTATATGTACAGTATGTGGTGGAATTGTAGATATATATGGATGTAAGTTAAGATTACCAAGGTATTTTGTAGAATTGACATGAAAAAGCATTGCATTACGTTACATTAGAGCATTCCATCCCCTTTTCGGTTTTCTGTTTTGAATTGGTTCGCTTAGCAGCAGCAGCAGGGTTTGTTTTCAGGAAAATGTTCTTCTCGGTCTATTCATTCCATGTGTCATGTCGTGACGACAAAACCTCGAGGAAATCTTGTACTTTTACTTAAAGGGGGTAAAAACTGAAGTAGAAGTATTATTGGGACTTGAGCTGATGGAATGGAAATAAACACGAGAGAGAGAACGAATCGTAAAATTCACCCGTCTGATTGAGGAGAAAGAGAAAAAGAGAAATAAAGAGAGAGGAGTGTAAGATTTACTCGAGCTGTGGCCGTGGTGTCGTTTCCTTCTTCTGGGAAAGGAAGAAGGGGAGAAATATTATAAGGCGAAAGATAAGATTAGCTTTATATAACTACCTTTAACCTTTCCGTAGGCAAATTATGGGCAGGTTTACATGTATATGTAAGTGGTGGAGGTTTTTGAGACGTGAAGGTTGACGATGACGTTGTCGATAAGTCAAGTCAGGGAGGAAACGCTCCGCGGATTGACTGACATGCAAAGCAATAAACAAAATCTACAATTGAAATTTTAGATGTACCGTAATTTTTCGCGTGGGTTGTTTTGGTTTTGTTTTATTCTACAGACGTTAGTTCGTTAGTTGCTTTTCTAGTTAGTTAGTTTACAACTTGACATGAAGTAAAGTACTTGGTAGACAGCGTGGTTCCCGATTAGCCAGACTTTTACAGTAACCGTAATAAATGTCTCAAATTATAAACAGTGGGAAGTTTATAACTTGTATTTAACAACCTGCTGGACTTGATTGCAAATTGCCAGACAAGTTTCGTAGATGTATTTATAGTTAAATCGCAAAAACAGCGGGTAAACACTCAAATATTCATTTGCCATGGACTGCAGAAGTCATTTAGGCTTAATTTCGGCAATCATCGGGGCTGGCATGATAAAATTTCTCGCTGTAAGTAATAATTCACATTAATAAAATAACTCCTGGTTTTTTGTGTTTCTTTCACTAAAAATACATAAAAATTGCAGCTACTACGCATTTTCTTTTATAATCCTCTGAAATCGAGATAATTTACCAGGGTAGATTATAAGTATAGCGATTACACTTTATATATTTATAAGTGTGTATTTAGTATAAAAGCATTTTCTCATGTATTTTAAAAATAGAAAGGCGTAGTTTGGAAAATAACGACATGTCATTGTGTTACTGTCATGTCAATTGAAAATGCAAATAATGGTCGGTTGTGAATGTTTAGCAAGGAATGTTGATTGCAAATTCCTAGCAATTATTGCTAAAATTTCGCAGACCCTCTGTGAATTACTCGACGTTGCAAAATTAAAATACTCTTATAAACCACCATCACCACCTACCCGTTTTCTATCTATCACTATCAAAATCCCATCAAGACTGTGAGTTTCCAGCAGAGAAGAAGAAGTAAAAGACAGACCTTTCTGTTCGTGTGGTACAATTGTGGCAGAGCTAGTCAATCCATTACAAAGCAAAGACATGTTAAAAGCCAACCTTTCTGCATGTTGACGATTACAATTGGACTTCAACACACATGCAGATCCATAGCACCCGAATGAAATATTCATTTATTGCTTTACGCTTGACAATTGCTAAAGTGGGGCAAATTGAAGTGAAATGAAGTACACTAAAGTGAGCATCACCACACACCACGACTAGATTCCATTTCGATATAGTCAAGAAAGACAGCAGATAGACATTACACGCATATTAAATATGCACACAGCTACCTTTACAGTTTACACACACAGCCATGCGTATACACTCAAAACGCACAAAGCTCCTGCATTTTACAGTCTGCAGCTAATTTGAAGCCATGGAGAGAGAGACAGTGAGTGAAGGAGTTGAAGTATAATAGAGAAATATCTATGTGTGTGCAAACATTCAGTCGATATCTTTATATCCCCGAAGAACGAAACACATTTCACACACACGTACATTCCTATGTATATACCCAATACCTACAACGCATATTCATCATCATCATCACACACCGGTTCAATTTATTAACCTCCTCTCTCAGATGCAACGCAATTGTATATGCACTGCAAATATTTGCTTAGCATGAGTTCAGTTATGCAAACAGCGTGTGTGTCTGTGTGTTTTTCTGTGCACGAATAAAAGTCTCTCTGTGGTTATTAGTAGTAGTAGTGGATAGAATATACATTCATGTGCATAAATATTCAATTCAGTCGACGTGAGTCGAGGTATGTGGGTGAGTGCTAATAAATGTCTAAAAAGGTATGAAGTTTGCAGTACCTCCTTAGGTAAATGTATAAGAAACGTGATAATGGTGATTTGATTGTAATAATATTCGCCTGACTGTCGTGTGTGATAAGGCGGAAAAAATTGGGAGTAGTTTTTGAGTAGTCAAACCCGAGTACTTATGTGTTGTGTCTATATAATGCGAGTGAGTCAGTTAATAATATTCGGCAATGTATATCTGTGTGTCTTCTTCTTCTTCTGTGTACATATAACACTTTTCCATTCAGTTAGTGTGCTGTGTAAAATATAATTCAGTGTAAAAGGTAACACAAGTATACTATAGTAATATACATAATAACAAGGTATTATAACAAGGATAATATATGAGACATATTACATAGTGAAGTGTGTGTGTGTTTAGTATATGCAGTTAATATCATTTTATACGCAAAGAAGATGATGATAAGAAGAGAGAGAGAGCCCCCCACAAAGCAAGAATAGACGAGCCTTCATTTATTTATTTATGTTGAAGCTTCATACTGCATACAGTACTACAGACAACACTCATATATACACAACAGCTCAGTGATGCTGCTACTACTACTGCTGAGTAAAATTGTTTAACTCAACATGATGCATGCGATATTCGCATCAACATCAACCCACACAGTCAAACAGACAACTGCATGTAAAATGCTACTAGCTAAGCTGTATAGGGATGAAATACGTCTACCTACACGTATTTTACATAGGTATATGCAGGTAATGATGAGAAATAATTATAATTGAGTCTCTCTCTCTCTCTCTTGTTGAATTTTGTTGGATATAAGGACGCATGCCGTATGTAAGAGGACACACGATGTGGTGTAAAATACTTATTATTCTTATTATGCCACTTGAGTTTTGCACTTGGGATGAGTAGATAGCATTTTATACACGAGTAGTGTTTAAAAAGGAAGAAAGTGTTGCAGTTTATATATAGAGACATGGATAGGTGTTACTACTGGAAGAAGTATTTGTTCACAGGGCTGCTGAGTGTTTGACGATATTATTTTATTCCAGCTTATATGCAAGGAGTAGTTTACATTATAGAGACATTTTTATAGACGTCTCTTTAACTCGGTCTTCTTTACCTTATCTCATATTTCATTTGGTTTTATGCAGTTTTTATTACAGTAGCTCATTCATTCCCATATTAAATGTCTGTTTAAGGAGATGAAGTGATAGAGCACAAGAGGACATAATAATATACTACATTTACAGTCTTCTAGTATATATAGGGACATGTAACGCAAAAGAAATATACACATACGTATATACATACACGCAGTAGTGGCTGTGGTAGTAAATAGTAAAAGAGAGTGGGGAAAGGGTTCATATTTATAGAAATATGATAAACATATGCTCTTGTGTTGCTAAAAATAGTGGTGGTTGACGAGAGCGTAGGAAAAGAAAGATTTCGTCAGTAAGAAATCCTTATATATTTACATAGTGTGTATAGTTTCATGCATATATAAACGAATTTAAGTGATGCAGATGAAATTGAGGGCTTTACGACGTAGTATGACACACTATAAAATATAAACAGAGGAAAAGTGCTTTTTGGAAACGTGTGACTTTATGTTGCTCCTTTGAAAGATAGTAACAGTTACGGTGCTAGTAGGGGAGTGAGAAATATTACTTTTTCACACAGAGAAAATATTGAGATGTAGATAAGCGGGTTATAATAACGCACACGGGGAAAGTGTAAGTGAAAGTGGGGAAAGTGATAAAATAATTTTTCTTTCAGAGAAAGCATAAAGGAACAAATTTATTAGTCCTTCTCTTATAATACAGTATACCTCAAAATACCATAATACCATCACGTGGAATATAGCTTGTGTGTATAATGTCTAAAAAATTCAACAGAAATTCGTTTATTAATAATCTAGGTCAAAGTAGTATGCACTACTTGTGCATTTAACATTACACATACATTTAGATACGTACTTATAGATTATATAAAGGTAAAAAAGTTTTAGGTCTATTTTGTACATGGAATTTTTAGTAAGTCCCTGTGTGTGTATGTGGAAAGGGATCGTCTGTGCAGTATTTAAATAGACTCATTTACATTTTGGTCGTAGCACGTATATATGTGTGTATGTGATGCGAGAAGGAAATGGGGAAATGAATATACGTGGTAGGAATTGTTATATGAAATTAGTGTGGAGTTGAGATCTGTATGTATAAGGTCACGTATAAAAGTACAGATATATATATTAAGTAAAGATACACTACTGGAAAGTTATAAGGAACATTTGGAGTTCTTCTAAATGTAAGTAGGTAAATGTGTTTGATTAGTTTCTCCATGTTTTGTATTAAGAGCTTACCTGCTGCTTCTTCTACTTATACTCGAGTGAATGTGTGTGTGAATGATGTAGTGGAGCGTAAGTTAATGTAATAGACGTAAATGTAACTAAAGTAATAATAGACTTTCTCTCTACTTCTTATTTCTATTACATTCCACACCATGTCTTTCTTTCTGTGTGTGTGTCTCACCTAAAAGTGTTTAATTTAATAAGATGAGCTCTCTTTTCCTTTCTCGTCGACCCTTCCTAAGCCCTTCACGGAATTTAAACGAATTTCTCACGTTCTCTTGTTTGCATTCAATTTCATACTCATATTACACGTATAAACTACACATAGACATACAGAGACAAGGAAGATACATGTTTCATTTGGATTTGTGTGCATCACGTACACACGGCACACACAGGCTCAGCTCAAAATACGAGTTTCATCCATCGTATGTATGTACACAGATACATGGCAATATTGTACAGTAAGCCTTGGAATATGTGTACGAATTTGCTTTGCATAACTTTTGCATGGTAGTATAGTCACTGTAAGCATTATCATGCTAGACTTGTGTATTTTGTTCTACTTTATTCATGTTGTAGTATATATGGCATTTCTGCGTGTATATTTTGTTTTTGGAAAAGAAAAGGGTTGTGTTCCTGCACGATGTACTAGTAAATTGCAGGTATTTGTATAAACTTGTTACTTTATTACTACGCAGTAGGATGAAGCAGTCAAGTCGTATTTTAGTATTCGTATTTCGTGTTCACACAGCACATACAACTTCACTTAACTCACTCAGACTCTGATTTAATTTCATGAAGTGGAGTTGCTGTGCTCCGAGAATAGTTGAAAGAAAGAAATATCATCTTTCACTTTGTTCTTCTTCGCAATAATATTATTAGCACATGCACAGTTAGAATTCTGAAACTCTCTGCCTTTCTAGTATTAAGTACCTATAAGTAGTTTCTGGTGGGAATAATGGCGTCAACTTAATATTCCCTTTTCGTTTCCAACCTAAAGCACGTTTTTTATAGCCATAGGACCTACTATAATATATTATACACTTTTGTGTGTACAAATAGTGAGCCTTTCTTGGCTTTGCTTCTGGTAAAATCTCTGCATTTAATTACAAAACATATATAGCAGATCTAATTACTACACAAGTACATAATACTATAACGTTATCAACTTACGAAAACTACAAGTGAATTGTTGGACCAGATTCCTATATTATATTAACCTCATTGTTAACGTTTATATAGTGATTCTATTTTCAGTATTCATGAGAGTAATAATTATCTGCTTGTGAACGAATGCCCTATATAATTATAACATTCTATTGGTTTCATTTATACCAAAATCACGTAAGATCGGTTAGCATCCGTTATTTGTATAAAATAAATAATAACTAGTGGCACAAATATTCCAGTCTATATGGGATATATTATAAAAGTTTAGAATCTCATACACAGTTAAGCTAGGATTCTACTATACATAAATTCTAAAAATCTGTATGTGTTTGCAATTCTGTTGGGTGAACTATACATGCAGGTAAATATTTAATCAAGCACTTGTGTAAATACAGAGGAACTTTTTATATAAAGTAATTTAATATAAGGAATATACTTATACAGACAGGAAAGGTATCCGAGTAAATCTAGATGCATTGCATCATTCATTGCCATATAATAACCAGAATTCCCATTACATTTTACACACTTCTATTTATTCCTACAACAGAACATCGCAGCTAACAAATATTATGTACAGGAAAACAACTCACAAAGCCAGTAGTTGTACACGTAGTATAAGGGTTGACTCTGGAGAAACTTCCAAATAAGTTTAAATTAAGCTGAGCGTTCATTCAGCGTGAATTCCTTATCCGGGACTTGGCTTGTCTCTTTGCATTCCTTTCTCTGACATCACAGACAACAGTTCATACTTATATAGTTAGCAGTTTACCTTCTCTTCGCCATAATGCGGGATAAAGAGGGACTGGAGGCTCTACCTAAGAATTACATTACAAGATTTAAAGAGAGAGAGACGCTCTTTGTTATTGTTAGGTGTAGAATTCCTGATTACTATTACAGAGTTCACGACGGTTTTGCAAGGTATTTCCGACTATTTTATGCACAGGAAGCTTATTGTTAGAAGTTTGACGTGAAATACTCTCTTATTATCATGCGTATAACTACAAGAGCAAAGGTATTTCTCCACTGTGCAATCTGTATACACATATTTACAAAGAAGAGACTCCTTTATTTCGTAATTATAAGAAAACTACAGAACCCCTACTCCAAAATACGAAAATTTCCTTATAACACAACTATAGCTATTTGTATATATCATTATAAAGTGAAATTCTTCTTTCACAAGGTGTAGCGTATCTTATTATTGTATTCTGTGCAAGGGATTCTCAAAGAAGAAGCACACATTAAGCTTAAACTGCTACTAGTAATAGTCTAATAACACATGCAGTGGTAGTAGTAGAATGTAGAAACTTGCAATAAATGTCTTGTGTAAGTTGAGATTGTGCATAGCTTGTGTTTTGTAATCTGCTGTCGGCGTATGTAGAACTATTACTGTGTAGCTATGAGATATACAGAAGTAAATAAGAGTTCAGCAATGTGTGATATACCAAAATGTGATTATATTGTGTATAAAGTGAGCAGAATGAGTGTAGAGATGGAAATACACAACTATAAGTAGAAGTATCACAAGGTTTATAGTACAATGTAGAATGAAGAGTGAAATTAAAATTATCGATTTGCTTTTGTGTGTGTGTGTATTTATGCGACAACTTCAACTTGGAAATTGCATTTAATGCTTTAAAGGTTTACACACGGGTAAGGAAGGTTAGGTCGCTCTGTTAGGTTTCTTAACACACGTGCAGATTTGACATATAAAAATAATACACAAGTCATTCTGTCAAAGGTACTACTGCAAGTTCACCTGGTCTGGTTTTCTATACATGCTTGTGAATATTAAGTAGCATTATGCGTAGTAATGTGTAGTATAAATAAGTTATATAGGTATACTACATAGGTAAGGTTGGTTAAGGTTGTTTTGGTTTTACTGCACACTGTGTAATAAGGCAGGAGGAAACGAGAAATTCATGTTTAGCTTGGCTTCGTTCACTGGCATTTCCTTTTGGGGGAACTGACTGAGAAATGATAAATATTAATAGTAGCTGAATATACGTGGAGTAAAGAGCAATCCTACATTGTACTTGTACAGTCGAGCAGTAGTTTAGTAGGAACTATAATGAAAAAGGAGATTTTCTCGTTGGGTTATATATGCTGTAATAATATTTCCTCTTTACCGGAGGAGAGTGTTGTATGTAGTTGAAAAGGAAAATTGTGCGTCTGCGGAGGTATACTAGGCAGTAAGCAATGTATTGCTGGAAGTCCGGTGTGCTTGTGGGTGTAAGTCGCTTGATGCATTTCGAAAAGGAAATGAAACATAGCAAAAAGTCTTAAATCATCTGAGAAAACAGAAATTGTTGTCTTTCTGCCTTCTTAATGGGAAATGAATGGGGGATTGAGGGAAATTCTTAAAACAGTAATTTATCATTGAGAACTTCTGCCTAGTTTGCAAAATTCAAACCACAAGTTTAATATGCGAGAAAGAGGGTTGGCACAGAACTTATTCTCGGATTCTATTAAATATCATGTATTCCACAATCTTTTTTCATTACTTTACTTCTACTAAAATGGTATTGATATTTCAGAAATCCTTATCTTTGTTCTCAATAATTCTTGCGGAATTTTTTGCTTAAAATTATTATAGCTTTTTTTACAACACCTTTTAAAGAATTCCCGAACTAAGAATTTTTTGCTAATACGAGGATTAATAGGTTACGTTCTAGCATGTGCTACATCTTGTTATACATAATATAGGCAACTGCATAAAACATAAAAGATTCATAGAATGTGCATACTTTGATAAGTAGATACTTTCATTGCTTTGGTATTTCATAATTGATTGGATGTACAAAGATAAATTTATTCATTCTTCGTGGTACTGCTTTGATACGTTGTTGGTATTTACATGTTTACATAATAATACATAATTACAAGTTTTTGAACATAAAGTAAAATGTGATTTCTGTTTTTGTTTTGCAGGTGAATTGAACGCTTGTAGCTACGAAGGAGCATTTCCCTTATGCTGCAGGAGCAGCTACTATTATTATACACGTTAATTTAATGCAAAACACGAGAAAATGGGGTTAAAGACGGAAAAGGAGTATTTTAACGGTAGAAATACAGAGGAGATGCATGCCGTCGTCGTGGGCTGTGTCAGTGTGACAAGAAAAGAAAAAGTCGTTGACTCTCTCGGATGTGAAATGAATTTGAGTGGGAAAGTCATGAAGAATGGTGCAAGTGTGAAGAGAAGGTTGAATTTTGTGAGCCTGAGTCTGTGCATATTATTCAGTGTCACTCATTTGTTCTGCCTTGTTTCACATGTACAAGGACTTGACACATGTAAGTCTTTACACTTTGTCATTATGTTGTGTGTACAAATTCCTTGCTATACAAAATGCTAGAAACTTAAAATACTAAATACTACGTGCGCATGCATATTCAGCTGAAAGATATGTGTGTATATAGATGCACAGACTTACAACACATAGTTTATAGACAGTTCACTGTTAAATAGACATTTACCGACTTCCTCGAACAGGAAAACTAAATAATCATAATCATAATAGAACCAACAGGAGAAATAAGAAACAATTTCATCTGCCAGGAAACCAAACAATTATTAATGGCCGACAAAACGAGAAACTCACAATCAGAGAAACCAAAACATTTCTCATTCTGTCATTTTACACAATTTACAATTTCTCTGCACTTAATTTATTAATAGACATATTTTTATTTGTACTTGATTCTTACAGAATTGTAACTTTTAATTTCCAGATTTTCTGAAAAATGCGTAGTTTAATTTGCTTCTCAAAAATTTCCAAGTGTTAGGATACATACCACTTGGATAGGAAAAAGACCAATCTAGCAATGTAACGATTTAGTAGAAAAAATTATTGTTACAATTTGTTTTTAATGGCTTTATATTGAAATTCTTTTTAGCTCAATGTAATTCTCCTATGGGGATGGAAACGGGAGAAATACCCGACAAGGATTTGACTGCATCGAGTTCATTCGAACATGGAAATGTTGGTCCTCAGAATGGAAGGTAAGACACAGAGTTTTATAAGTACTTATATACACCCCACTTTACACTAAATAGAATTTCTCAACGTTTCCTCTAAATCTAAATTACTTACTAAAAGGCTTACCTATACTATATACTACTCTGGTACATATACCTATATAGAAAATACGCCGTAAACCCCGTGCTGTGGTTGCTAATTACACATAAACAGACACACATAGCCATGCTTCAATCAAGTGTGCAACAAAATAACATAGAAATGCAGGGTAACCGATGAACCAGCCGAGAGAAAACAAGGAAGCCCTTTAGTTGCTTATACCAGAATATTTGTACCGTAGAAATAACACAATAAGGCACACGTCAATCTCCATATAGAAAATTATATACCTTTGTGTGACATTTGTATATTTCTATATAAGAATATACGTGGTAGTCCATGCAGTGCACGTCAGTTAGTTGAAGCTGGAAGGCAATTTACTTCCGATTATATTCTATTACAATACAATTAGCTGTCTCGACCATGTAATTTAATTTTGCTATTTCTCAATGTGGAAAATGATGAAAGTCTGACGAAAGGGAATCACAGAGCGGCACTTGGTGGAGTTTTAATGTCAGCCACGTCACGTCACGACGAGGCTATGTCCACTTAATTATTGTAATGACTAGTTTCATCCTTTAAGGAATACTGATGAAGATGCTGTGCTCCTTTTCATTTTCCCAGTCATCGCCTCTAAATTAGATTTCTGCACCCATATCAAATCACTTAAAATTTACTTAAGCTTATTACTGTAACCTCTTCTTCGTAAATTGATGTGCCACACCATGAGTAATTGAAAATTACAAAAGAAAATACTAAATCAAGTTTTTCGTAAAATAATCAGAAAACCTGAGAATATTGTTACGAACACACACGGGAGTTTTTATCTCAAAAAAGATTTACCAGGGGTTTTACTGATGTTGAAAGGTTTTATAGACGATTCTACGCCTAAGGGTCTGAGAAACTGACATTGTGTCGGTTAAAGTACAAGGGATACCTACAGGGTGGATTGGAAATGAAAAGTCTGTATGAGTTTGTACTGTTTTACTTTAATATTATGCTTTGTTGTGAGTTGACTACTTTAGAAGTATATAGAACCCGCAGCAGCAGACAGTTCTAGTCAAGGTGAAAGAGATCCTAATCAAAAGTCGACACAGAACATAACATGGGTAGCAAAAGCACTGTAGAAATAGAAATAACAAGCTCGGCAAGATTGTATTGTGTTAATAACTATTATATCCTTTCCAGTTTTCGGACCGAGAGCCAAAAACTCTTTAATTAATGGCCAGGATTATTATCAGGACCCAGAGAATATTTCGATTCTCTCTTTGTGTATCCCTTACATTACATCGTACTTATACAATGGTGGCTATAACCATGAATAGTAACTACACACAGACACTGTAAACTTACATAATAATGCAGTGGTAGAGTTCACTTTTAATTATAACGCCGTATCATATACAGATAAAGGAAAAGTGATGGTGTACATAACATACTTTAGTTTTTACTAGTTAAAGGTAGCTATAAGGGTAAGGCTAGAGTAGAGGTAAATTTAATGTGGTAAGGTACAATAGAAAATTCACTTAGTTAGTTAGCACATTGCCCATTAACATTTATTTTATGAAAGCACAGTCAGTTCATTACTAATTTCTTATCAGTAAGGCCTATCACCGCTCTACTGACGTTAATTTACTATTTACAATGCACAGAGACTATGGCCAACTATTTATCTAACCTTTTAAGTGTATCTCTACAGTATACTCACATTTTACCGTATTACAGATATTATTACCATACTAAAACTCACAATATTTACCTAGTAGGTAGGTAGTAGGTACACGAGTTGAGTTTTTTAGTCGGTAAAGTTGAAAAAAATTAAATAATAACTTCAGTGTTTTTTCGGTGTTTCTTAAAAGTATTAGGTCTGTTTATCTTTGTCGATATATAAAGTAGGATGAGCAATGAGCAGCATGACGCGGATTGTTCGTTTGATGCTGATACCAGAGAAAATTCAAAGTGGTGCCGTATGGTTGATTGATTTTTTACTGTAGTGGAAGTAAGTAGTAGTTTCCAACTGTGTGTGTTTAATATAATGAATGAGGTCGTAATTTTTTATTTTCCTATGAAAATCAATTTCTTCCTTTATTAGCCGATATAGTCAGAAAAGCGAAACGAGCAGCTGAAACAAAGCGGTTTAGTGTTTTAATATTCTGCTGACAAAATATGATACTTCGTATACATGAATGACATTTATTTTTCTGTAGTTATTAAATTACACCCCAATATTTTGTTGTAGTATACATCTACATTACTTTTACATAGGTGCATGTATTTTTCATGTTGTCTGAGAATTGAAATGTGTTTCATCCCTTTCATCAATGATATCGTGGTTTATGGAAACAGAGGAGGAGGAGGTTTACAGAATAGACAGACTTGTCTCTTTGAGTCCGTCTCTCATTTTCACTCATTGTTGCTGAAGTCTTAATTTGAAACTAAACCATATGGTTTGACAGAATTTGGATTTTCGGGTGCAGTCTCGTGTCTGGTTTACCATAAGGACACAGATGCACACCCAAACTCCATTTTACTGTCATATTCACATATAACAGCTTCGGATGACATGACATGTCACGTCAGGGCTTTTACTTTCGGTCACTTAGACTAAAGTAGCATTCTTGGACAACTATTCATTGCTATTACATATAAGGGTCTATGATGTATTTAATGTAGCAATCTAATTACAAAATGGTTCTTTTAGTTAAGTTACGACACATAAACCGCCTTTATTCCACAGATCTATGAGGATAAATACTAATAATAGTAGAATTCACCAGGCACGTAATAATAATATGACAAGTTATACAGCTTAAAACTTTAAACGATGGAAAATACCACAGACATTCAAAGATAGACCCAAAGTGTTCCCCCTTTAATAATAATGGCTATACGTAAGGGAAGTATAGGAATAAGTATATGCCTTGTAGCTGTATAGGGTTTCATATGAAAATTTCTCAATTCAGCGGAATCCGAAAGTCAAACTTTGGCTTAAGGGATCTAGCTGCCGTACAAAGAGTCAAAGTGTAAATCCCAAAATGTGTCAAGTCTCCTCCTCTTGTTTGACAGTCACATCCACATCTTGGCCAGAAATCATATATCTCTCAGACAGTACTACTAGCACCTACATGAATAACTGAATGGAATGCATATACCAGGATGACTTTGGTAAAGTTTATAGGTGGTAGTATCCCCAAGTAGACATACAAACGTATCATATCTGTAATATGACAACGAGTAGGGTAGGTTTGACAGTTAGAGGTAGGATACATAAGAAACCTTTAGAAGTTTACTCCAAGTTACAGTGTTGAGTTACGTAATATATATTTACGCAACTTTATCAATATAGATTTGGTACGTATGAAAACACATGATTTTGTATGGAGCAAAAATATACTAGAATCTTTATATGCGTACTATTTCGAAGTTGCAAGAGTAAAGGACGAGAGAAGGGTGTCAACAAAAAGAATCTATACCTACCACATGACTCTTGTGAAATGCAATGTATAAGTTATAAGTATATTTGGATAGAATTAAGTAAAGGAAGTTTGGAAAACCAAACATGAAAAAATTGAAGCCCTACTAGAAATGTTACATGTTCTAAATAAAGTTTGTTTCTAGAAGTAAGCCTAAAGGACCACAAAAGCATCCTCCCTAAATGTATTATATTATAATGCATCCATCCTTCGTACAGCTTCAGGCCAGATGGGCAAAAATTTTAGTGGAAACTCTACAACAGGGTGTTTTTCTCTTTTTGGTACATTTTTATCCCCAATATGATCATTTCATTCATTTAACTGTGCATTGCATTAAGGATTCATTCAAATGCATTTTGTTTGTTATTGTGCTCGTTAATTGAATTGAATGGGATCACTGCAATATTCGTTCCACTGTGTCAATTTTCCTTTAGGACACTATAGCACCGGCAATCCGGGAAAAAATAATTCCATATGATAGAAATGCGTAACATTGTGGTATTGTGTAGATGTATTTAGTATTTAGATACATTAGCAGATGGATATGCTTAATGGATTATAAAAATGCGGACACATGAGATGATGTATGTAAGGCAAGTAAGGCTTAATTTATGCACAACAAGAGATACGGAATTTATACCTCTCTTCTCTTAGGTAGAACAAAATGAGTTCTATAGTGAATTTAGAGTAGTGGGACTTCAAAGTGCAGTGTGTGTATAAAGTACATAATTGTAAGTAACAGCATTACGCAGTCCAACGTCATTTGACGGCTTGACTTGACTTGGCCTGCTGTTACTGTTGCTTTACAATGGAATTGTGCTAGTAGTATATCTGTAATATGGAAGAATGCGAGGATATAATATATTATCATTATGGTATATACGAGAGGGAGAATCCCCTCTGTGTTTTGCTGCTGTTGCTTTCCTCCGTAGCTAATTAGTATGATTAATTGGACACGTGACAGATATTTTCTCGTCAGAGTTGCATAATGAGCGAGTGAAAGATGAGACTAAAGGCTCGCGTTTTGTAGCTCTGTTTTACGTTTGACTTGCCTTGATGTATTAAAGACACAGATTCTGCCTCTTGTGGTGTTATATGACAGAAAAAAGGAAGTGTCGCTTTTATACCTAGGCATACAACTAGAGAGATTTGAAAATCATTTCTACAGTTAAGACAGACTTCAATATTTTAGTATGTAGATTCCATTGTATTCTACGAAAATACAGCAAGGCACAGTTTTACAGATTCAAAAATTATTTTATAAGACTAAGTGTATAAAACTCAATTTGTTCAATGTACTGAAGAAAACGTAAACACAAGCCTTTGCAACCAGTGTATCTACATTATATAATACTGATACAATTTTATTTTCCAACACTTTTATTGCTTTAGATGCGAAAAGTATGCAAAAAAAGTAAACACTAAAAATTACACTGACGGAATGTCATTTTATCTTTTAATTAAATATGGTCTACTGTATCTACAGATAGTTAGCAATGTGGTGACAATGTACAAAAAGTATGTTGTATTGCAATATAATCCGTAGTTGCTCTACAAGAGTACGAATGGGAGAATTCGGAATTCCAAGCTGTATATTCTTATGACATAAACAGCTGAACAGGGGTGACGATTTCCATCAATGTCACTTAACTCATAGCTCTGAGCCCAGAATGGAAACCATCAAAGACCACACCACAAAACACCAGCCCTTTCCGTCATTTAAGTTTGGTTTTGCCTTAACTCTGAACTTCCTTCCTGCACCTCTTCAAAGCACAATTCATCAGATCCAAGGAAATTGCATTTAATCCCTGAGGTTTCAATTCAGTCAATTTAAAATGAACTTCACACCATTTCCCTTTCTCAAAGATACTTATGCATTGACACTACCTAGAGGCTACAACTTACAATGATAAATTCCAAGTGCTTGACAAATAAATATTTATTATTTTTTGTCATCCGAATCTAAAATTAGAAATTGAAGAAGATGAAGACAAAGTGATGATTCACATTTTATTCTTGGTCTTGTATCCTGATTTCGCCATAAGAGTCATGTTATGTCTCCCTTTCCCTTTCAATTACACTTGCCTCTTTCAACAACTAAGAACATTTGTGTGTGAGTTGTTTTCTTGTCTTTTCCATATCCTGCAGTTATATACATAAGTATCTTGACTTGTAGCATCTATCAACACTTTAAAAAACACTTTAAAAAATTACCAATGAATCATTTCACACAGATCATCAAAATTACCAACAGGGACCATATTATTATTATTATCGTGTGCAAAGCCTATGTATTCATTCATCATATTACAACAGTTGTGTATATAATGTTGTAAAATGTGAGGGATGATGATCAGTATCACGAAATAAGAAAAATGACCCTTCTTTTCCCCTGTCTCTCTTATTTACACTATTTTTGCTGTTTTTTAGCCTCCGAAAATTCGTAAGTGCACTGTTATTTGTTTCTCGTCGGGAAAAACTTGTTTGTACCATTTGTCAAAATCTTTGTCTGTCTCTGTCTATATGTAACAAATTACAAAACGTTAATTGATCTGCGTATATATGTAATATTCCTCTTTGTCCTTAGGTATATTCGTTTATGGACAGGAGGAACGCGAATCTATCTTGTATTAGAGCATCCTAGTAAAATCTAAATTCGTGAAGTTACATAATGTAATATTATATTTTATACTGAAGAGATACTATAGAATGATAATGAATAGCTAACAGTATTAGTATTATATAGCATACTATAGAGGAGAGTTGATTGCATTGGTAAGATGCTCATTAGACTCATCCGTCATCCCCCGGGGAAATTAATTAGCTCTAATTTATTTTAATAATGCAGAATGCTTGTCTTCTGATTTGAGAGGCTGACTGAACAAGCAAAACATAAAGCTAACAAGTTTCTGCCGTCAGTGCAACATTACTATCATATCATCATTATCTTCTTCTCTGAACGTTTTGCTGCTTAGACTATTGATGATTAATTATTACGCGTTGAATTGAATTCCTTTTTCAGCACACACTAATATTTATAGTATAATGGCAAACTTTGTATATTAGAAACATCTATAGTAGATATTTAGAGGCTTTTCTATACTTAATAAAATTCTCAATTCATCGTAAAAGGGCAAACTGCTGCTTGCTGCCCATAACCAATTTGTTACGCGTGTACTGTGCAACAACATGTAGTCCTAAACGCAAGATACTTTATACTAATAATTCCTAGTCTTTGAAAAAAATTACAATACACACACAGGAGCCTTTGAAAGTCATAGAGTCAGTACTAAGGGTCCTTTCATTTTTCTCATTTATGTATTTTGTAGTGGAATTTTTTTGCTTTTGTTAAAAAAACTGCCCTTTTCCACTAATAACGTTAACAGTGAGATCCTTTCATCGCGTTTCCACTTTTTCATATACACACATTTTCATTTTCAATGAATTTCTATTCATCACGTCACAAAGCCAGAGGGTTCCTTATGTAGGTAATGGTAATACCTATAGATTCCTTATCCTGATTTGACTTTTGACGGGAAAAGGACCATGCAACTCATCAAAGCTCTCTCTCTTACATCCACACAACATCACAGAGAGATAAATTGTTGTAAATGTGGAAAGAAGAGTCGAAACCAGAAAGTTTATCATATTTGTGGATATTAATAACGCGACCGTATATACTGATAGTGCTGCTGCATTATGTTCAGCATGATGATACGGGTGAAATATCACAAGGCAAGTGTCCAGGGTAGCTTCAAATTTAATTAATAGGAAAAGGGAAACGTGCTTGAATTTCATATCCCTTATAACTCTATATATGTCTCTATACACATATATCCAGGAGATATATTAATATTACGACCAGGAAAGGTAAGTATGATTGATATGAATATTTTCACCCTGAGCATTATGACTATTACCCCACAGATGAGAAGTAATGGGATGTAGTTAAGAGTTAAGAGTCTCCTCTCTCTCTGTATGTGTCTGTAGTCAAACTGCACTGTAGCAAAGCAAAGGTTCTTTATCCATACACACACAAAACAAGCAAAAGCCGCATAGCATCACAATCTCTCCTTGCATATAGTCTTCAGTTATTATAAAATGAAATTCCAGAGTTGTTTCTGTGATGATGGTTTGGTTATTTAGTTTCCTTTCCTTCCCCTCTCTCTCCTTCCTTATTATCTTATGGTTTTCATTTTCATCCCCTTCCTCTCTGTCAATTTACTTTAACTCTAACGTGCCTACAACAAGCCTTTTGCTCCATCGGCAAGAGTTTCTCTGTACTTTCAACCCAATAATGCGGGTTCTCATCTCTCGCTATGACTCTTTATCTCTCTCTCTCTCTCTCTACTAATAATATATTCTTCCGTGGCCGCGTATTTTACTTAACATACATTATTACTATAAGAAAATTACCCATGTAAGTCTAAATACAAATTACGCGAGCTATTATTATTAAAATACTTTTCCTTTTAGTACTATTAATCCAAGTAGTAACGACGAATAGGCATAAACCACGTCGTAATGATTAAAAGACTTATCTTGTTCGTCTTCCCCGTGTATGAGGGTAGATACAACACATTGTATTGTAAATTATGATGAAGAGACGAGAAAATCTTGTTCAGTTCAATTCAATTCATCAAGGGAGAAACGAAATGAGCATATAGTTAAGAAGACAAGCCAAAGATTTCGTTTTGGACTGCGGGCGGAATTAATTTAGCCTTCCTCCTATCACCACATCACATCAACACGGTCTTCTTCTTCTTCTTCTCTAACAATGAGGTGCACTACAACTACTACACACACACAAGTCTCTTTCTCAATCTCAAAACTAACCCTTTTGCTTTGCAGCTGGAGTTATGTTAACATGCGGTAGTCTCTATACGAGTAGTTATTGTGGTGGGAGAGTGACTGATTGGGAGTAGCAGTAAAGTTTTGATGAAAGCTTGATGATTGAATGGAAATAATAATAATAGTGTCTTGTATGTCTTGGGCTTTGTAAGGGTAAGAGAAGCACTGGAGTGCTAGTACAATCAGAATCAGATCAAACTACAAACAATAAGTCAACTTAAACTCAATATATGCAATCATTGTGAAGAGATCAAACTTTGTTAAAAACAAGTCTGGCTGTATAAACTTAAGGAATACACTTACAAGGGTGTAAGTGGTGTAATATAAGTTTAAGCCTTGTAAGTAGCACTAAAGAGGAACAATACACATACAACAAACAAAATTATATATAAATTTAATATAAGTAAACTAAAGATACTTTAGTACATAGAAAGTTTTGGTTAGCTGGGATGGGAAGTGGGAATATTGTAAAAGCCATAAGGAAAAGTAAGGGCTGATTTTTATTATTACCATATTATGAAGTGTAGAGGTGCACATAACACGGTTGCTCAAAGCTTGAGATATTTGATATCATGACATGTCATCACAACACAACGATATCAACTTGTCAGTCAACTTTGAAATGATGAAGTTGAGACAGGGGTGGAGTGATCGGATTCTGTACATAGACACAGTCAGGGATGATGATGATGAGGGTGAAAGCTGGTCGTCATACTTTATTGTGTCTTACAACTACAAAGTACATCTCTCATAGCACTACTCAAGTATATAATGTACTACACACACTTATATGACGTTAGAAGACGTTTATACGTTTAAGGAGCATAAAAGTACAAGAATTTATATTAAAAAATAAATACTCAAAGCGTAATTGAATATTAAAATTGATTATGCAATGTAAACTCATGCTCATTTATTTTTCATCCATATAATATTGATATACAGTTATATGAAATTATAGATATGAATTTTGTAAAGGGCAATAAGAGATAGATTGGATTTTAATAAATGTTCGAGTCAAGTGATGGAGTGTGTAGCGTGTAGAAAAGAATTATATCTGCAGACATATCGGAGAGTAAGATGAGTGGTGTGTTGTGTTGTTGTTGTAGTGGCAGGTTGAATGTATGGACAGACAACAGACATGAAGGTTTTCGTAGTACAGGCAAATATTATTCTGTGTGTATCTTTGTAAGTAGCAACTCATGTAATTCTACGTGTTATTCTTCGCTACTGGCATTCCTAATGCCATTGTAATCCTCGGATCAATTATGTAAGCGATATCCGAGTAACATCTTCATTTTTCAATTCTAGACTCCCTCTTTCTCTCTCGCTATGTTCTGTCTGTCATGTCGTCTCTGTTGAAAAATAGAATACACGCAAACACAGAACAAGCATAAGAGCAAAGGAAAGTAAAGTAGTAGTGGAGTGGCACAAAAGAAGAAAAAGAAGAAGAGCCATGCATTTTTCATATTTGATAGATTTGTGCTGTTCCACTATGTTTTCTACTATATATAGCACGATGGCATTTTCCACTCGTTACTGTATCTATACATTTGTTCGGGCAGTTAGTATTTGGGGTGGAGAAAAATGATGACATGTCATAAAGCACTGTATTCTCTCGACTCTTTTCAACTGAAAGGAAACAGAAAAATATTATGCGGTTTAGTCTCTGACTGCCACTGTTCTGTGCATTTTGTATTTTGTAAATTTCAATTTACTTTCTTCGTGATCTCTTCTGTTTTTATGATACTTTCTACATTTATTTTCATTGTATGTGTTGAAAATTTGCCGAAGTACTTGAAGTAAGTTTATTATATAATTTATTGCTATTTATATTTTTATGCATTGTTATCATATCAATTTAGACGAATTTTGGCACATAATATACCTACAAAAATGTTGTATGAGTAAATATATTGGTGCACAAAACTAATTAAGCAGCTGATAGGTTTGGTAAATCTCATATCGACATTATTTTTACATCCCGAAAGGAAACAAATAATTAACTTGCGTTTATGAGCTTGTAAATAATATTATTAGAACCTATAAGTATAGGTAAGTGTACAGAATTTAGTGATAATCAGTACAATTAATTTTATTTCATACACCCAGCCACTGCACTGCTTACAGTTTTGTAGTTCCGTACCTAATCTACCTAGGTAAGGTTTGAAATATAGTTTTGGAAGTCAAGTCGGGTGTTTTTGCCTTGACGAGTGCATGTATGACATGACGTGACAAGTTCAAATCCCTTGTTTATGATAATCCAATATTAATCTGGTAATAAGACTGGGAGATGAGAAGACAGAAGGAAATGTGCTACTAATGTGAACGAGGAAAAGGGCAGACAAGACACACACACAGAGACAAAGAGAGACAGACAGACTATTCAAAACATTAGACAGAGTTCCTATAGAACTCCTACTACTTACACATGAATGACATGACACGACGCGAGTCACCTCCTCCTCCTTCTCCTCATGCACACCAAAATGTAAATGAATGCAATAATGCAACTGTAAGTGTATAAGTATGTACAACAGAACCCAAATGTCATCTATTTACTTCTACCACTTTCTATTTAACATTCTCATCCACATGCACAGAATTCCTTATTATTCCTTCATACTTCATCCTGTGTTGCATCACATACTCCTACTACTTACATTAATATCCTACTCCTACAATTTCTATTGCTATATACAATTACTACACAGTAAAACAGTTGAAGCATATTATATGGGATAGGAAGAGGTATATAAGTTTGAAATGTATTAGAATGCACATGAGAAGAGATTCTCTCCAAGAGAATGAGTACGAGCGTCTAAAATACATTTGTCTTATGCAACACACGTAAATTCTGTCGTGTGTTAGATGAGTTGTGTATATATTGGTAGTATACCTAAAACTTTGGAATAGTACACTAACCATAAGAGAGAACGTCTTCAGACTTCCCTTTTGCATGTAGTAATATCTTCAGTTGACTTAACATTGACTTGAACAGTCCTTCCTTGTATTCTTGAACAACTACTACTTGTTCTTCTTATTAAAGGTGTCTTTTCAACTTTTCCTTCGTTTCCGTGGAAAAATTACCATAATTGCCTCCTCGAGTGTCTCACCCGATTTTATTTTACACTGTGACAATGACAATGACAACAATGACAGAACGTTTCATTCAACAACCGTCCTTTTCCGCTAAGGCTGTATAAAAACGCAGAAGACCATACAGAACGTAGTAGTAGCTTGATATATACATATAGTAAAATTCGTGGTATGGTTATATAAGACTATGTCAGTATACTATAGAGGTATTGTCAGTATAGGAGTAAAAAGAATGCTTTATAAATGTATGAAGTAGTAATGTGGAATTAAAAGGTACATTTTTACCTTGTGTGTCAGTCTGTGAGTAATAATATTATTTCAATTTTTCCAGCGCATTAAATTTTCTGGATGATCAACGTAATATATTAACATAATAAGATTACTTCGCTCAACTCTCCTTTCTTTCTTCTGCTCATCTTTTCCTTTCTTGCTTTATTCTTTGCATGGGTGCACTCTATCTTGCTTTGTCTTCAGTCGCTCTATATACATTGAATAAAACTCTAAGGTGGTTTCTTCCCTTTATAATATGCCTCTATATATACTATATACCTAAACAGATAATATTTTGTAGACTAGTACAGTTTTAACTTATTCTTTTTGTAATGCCACGGATTTTTCCTGAGTTAACATATGAAAGGCCACAGCTTAGGAACTGACTGCGAGTTGAATCCCATAAGAGTTTCTTCTTCCTTTATATATAACAATAATATTAGCTTATGGTTGTAATATAGGCATATACTGTATATTGAAAAAGTAAACCTATTTAAATACACAAGAAGTAACTAACGTGGTGTGTTTAGTAATAGTGTGATATTTACTTGGTTGTATATATAAAAGTAAAAGTATAAAGTGAATATCATTTATAGAGATAACCCTTAAAACCCATGAAATATTCATTCTTCATCATTTCATCTCATCACATGAACAAACTGACTTGCTTTTTCGGTTGTCTTGTGATTTGCCGCTGAGCTTGTGAGATATATTGGACGGCTACTCTCACAGTCGTATAAAGCTAGCTAAAACATCTCTGTGAATCTTTTGTAAAAGGAAAGAACACCCATTAGAAAAGATAATCTGACAGATTTCCAGAGGAACTACCCAGGGATTCTCAACCAACAGAACAGATGGGTGTTGTACACGATGTACATTATAGGTATACAATTCTATATAGCTATAAAAGCAAGAACAAAACTTCCATAGTGTACACCTGAAATGCAATGTGGAACTGTGGGAGATGCTGTGAGATAGCGTAAAGCATTTAATGTGGGATAAACACCCAACCCATTAAACTAAAAAATACGATTTTAACAAGAAATATATTACAATAAGCAAATAAATAAAATCCTTTTCACAATTTACTTAGCCGTTTGTCTTTACGTTAACTGCGGGAATGCGCTTTTCAGCGTTTGCAGCATTTTACAAGAAAAATTCAAGTATAGTATTATATAAGCTTAATAGTTTGATTACTTCTCTGTTTTTGTCAGTTGCAGCCAAATTATTTTGACTCTACAAATATTTTGCTTTTCTTGTAACAATGCTGTTACAAAATGGTTTAGGTTAGGTAAGTATTAAGAAAAAGTGTATTGTTATGGCCAGGTTTGTAAGAAACGAATTTTATACACCAAAAGAACGTACATAAATAGTAAGTAACATGCAAATACATATAAAAACCAAAGGTAAAAATATCTGTATAGAAACAAGTAAAGGAAACCTCAGAACAGATAAGTAGACACGTTGTGGTTGTGGTACACACTCAACAGAATATAAATAAACCGAGGATACTGAGTACTAACTGTCTTAAAGACTATTAACATGACAGGATGCATTTCTAATCCAATCTTCCTTCAAATAAACTACCTGGGCTATCTGTCCGTTTAATGTGTATTTATGTTAAGACACAGTAAACTACATGCTACAACAAAACTACAGTTACATTCATACCGTGCAGGTTTACTGATGTAACGTTAACGCACTTCTAAACACCATATTTACGACCAATGTCCCAGCAGTAGTACTTTCTATATATATTCATATAGGATTCAAAAGACGTTCCTATACCTATTTAGTATTTAGGTATTTATCAGTTGTGTGTCTTTCTTAAGTAACATTACTTCTAAGTATGTAAGTCTATAAGGAATTAAAACTATTTGGCTATTATAGCTTGGACAAAACAAAACTTTTTTATTTCCTATAACAAACCATTAACCATTAGGCAACTCTATTTGCATTCTTGATTTACCTATATAGAGAAACAAGTGTATAGAGATACTGTGGCTTTTGTGTGTGTGAGTTACACAAAGAAGAAATGGTGAAAGGGTGTGTGCATGGGTGTCTGTGTGTTATACACCTGTTTTTAATGTCTTGTATTTTGTTTCATTGCATGCGCATTTGATTAAATTAATTTACTGTAATCGTTTCTTCAATAACACTAAATTACGTTACTTTTCCAATGGTGGGTTTTAATATTATTCTCTCGCAGGATTCTTGTTGTTGTACATTATCAGAAAGACAAGGCTTAAATTACCTGCGTAAATGTTTATTTTGTCCGAATTAGTTTCGATGATTTTTTAAGTCAAAGCTAAGGAGATGAAAAATTTCATTGTAATAATATTTCCCAAGATGATTTTCGTATTTACCTAAATCCTTTTATTTTATATGTATCTACCGTTAAAATTTATAATGCCAGTATTTGTAAACAGATATTTCAAAGGTCGGTTTCTCTGTTTTTTATGAACTAATTATCAGTATAGAGTTGATTTCTTGTGAATGCAGGAAATGTCACTGTGGAATTTTCGTGTTGAATCAGTGGAAGTTTTAATGAAGCGTTGAAAGTCACATAATTTTGGCGAGAATCGAGTCGGGACATGATAGGAGGAGAAATAAATGGGATTGGAAATGATAGGAAGGACAGGAAGAAGAGACATTGGAGAAAAAGTTGCTTTTATTTCAAGTTCTCTGTTCAGTTTGACTTAAAGCTTTGAGGGAAAGGGTTAATGCTACATGACACTATATAACTATTACATTGCTCCGTCTTTGTCATCCTTCTCCAGTTATAAAAACAGAATCTGTTTGAAATGGGCATGTAATAGTAATATTACAAAGAAATGTTCTATATGATCACAGTTGCAAGTGCAATATAAGTACCACCACCACCGGTTTATACAGCGCTAAGTTATGTTATCGAGGAAAACTTAGGTTTCAATGATATATATACGAGATGAAGAGGTTTATATTACTTTAGTGAGTACCTATAGTACCTAAAGAGGTTACTTTTATATAAAGGGAAAGTGTATAAATGGTATATATCGGATTTTAGCTAAAGAAGATGAATACTCGACAGAAATAGCCCCTGTGGTATTTTTAGGTTTAAGTCTTTCAAGTTCAAACCAAAAGAAGAGTTCGGCTCAAGTTCGACTTCTTTGTACTCTCGACGTGTTTACTGGGGATGAGAGTGTGGAAGAGTATACAGACAAAAAGATGGAGATCCCTTGAGTAGATTGTTTCTCGGTGCACTTAAGAAATATATACCGTACTTCCCAAAAAGTAAGTTTGGATTTTAGGCCAGTTTTATATAATGTTCCAATGGAATGGTATAAGGTTTTAATTCTTATAGTGTATATGGACTATAGACATAGTAGTAGTACCATAGGGACTTTATTTTGCTATTAGTGTTACCTCAAGAGCAAGTGAGAAGTAAGAATGATGAGGCTAATGCCAATGTCACCGTTAGTGCTCATGTTTCTTGAGGTTTTAATGTTTTATCTAATGTCCCTTGTGCTTCAACAGTGTAATATCATACCTTGTACCGTAAACTAGCGGGTAAGAGTCAAAATGCGTGTAACTTAACGGGGGAAATGAGAATACGATAAGGAAACTATAATATGTCTTATGCATAGTGATAAGGTGTGCTATGAGTGCTATAGGGTTTGCCATTACAATAATTATACTCAGGATGATGATAATGATGATGATGGTAATGCCACCAAGGTGGACTGGTGAATAATACATTGGTAAATAAATGGAAAGAAGCATCAGTGTCAGATTTATTTTGTTTGAATGGATTTTTGAGTGTTTCCACAAATACATATACTCTCAAGGCACTGTGTGTTCTTTTATAGAATTGTGAATAATGTGAACTTGACTCTAAACGCTAAAAGTTACTTGTAAAACTGTTAATGTAGCTGTCAGTGACTATAAGGGGAAAATTATTTTATGGTTGCTTAACTTAAACTGTCGTTGTTGTACTCTAAATGTATACTATGTGGTAACGGCACTTAAATTCATGTCAAAGTCAATTGCTCCAAGTTTTTTCCCGGCTGTTTAGACTTTTGACACTAAAGTTTTGCTTTGACTCCGTACAGGTCAGAATGACTTGAAAAAGTATGAACATCCCCGAAAAACTCGCACATTTTGAATTGGTCGTAGAGGATTTGTTGATATTCAGTGGATTTTGGCACTCGGCTTTTCCAAGTTGCACAAACGGGGATTTCACTTTTACGAGAAATGGAAGGGACTTTGCCAAGAATGAAATTTTTCTCGCTACCTTTTAATTCTAATTTGCTCAGGAGGGCTTTACCTTGTTCTGTGGATTTGCTGTTGCCCCATTGGAATTTGCAAAGGAAAATTGATTCAAGGTTATTCATTTCCAGAAGAGTTTGCAGGAAAGGTGGCTTCAATTGATTTGGATTTTTTCCTCCGACGATGGAGATTTCTTTTAGGATAGGGAATAGAAAGTTAAGATTGTCATCTTGGTTTCCTTTGGAATTTAAAAGACTTTCTGCATTGCACTCGTGTAAGTGCAAATGTTCCAGACGATCAAAGACGGAAACAGAGTTGTTGTAATTGATGCATCGGATATCTAAATCGTGCAGGGAAATATGCGTGTAATTTTGCTTTAAATCGAAGGAATCTGAAGGATTCGGCATGGAATCCACGGAGGATAAATTAAGGCCACACTGGAAAGGTGCCTGTAGAAGTTTTTGCGCCATTGTTTGTCTTTTGTTCCAAATTGACAATTGGCGAATTCCGTCGCATTTTTTCAGGAGTGCAGATAGAGATGTTGTGTAAGGACCGATGAAGGTAAACTGAGTGAGAAGTTGCGGTTGAATATTTTGATTCCATGATAAAATGTGACTTCGTGTCACTGTCGTTTCTGATATCACTGCAAGACTCTTGAGTCTCTGATTCCTTACACTTTCTAATAAAGCTTCAGAGGATTCTGCTACAGCTCTGTTAATAAAGTTCAAGCTCGGTTGACTGTGATCCACTCCACAGACGAACAAATCATTGAGCACCACTTTGATGTTGACATTGAGCGAATATATTTCATCCAAAGCCCATGGAATATCCCAGAACTTATTAAAGAAAAATATTCTGTCGAAGAAATCCGATTTCCTTAAAATACTAGAGTTTACTTTGATATTCAAATAGAATCTTTTTAATTTTGGCCAGGACACACGAATTTCTCTCTGAAATTCGTCAAGAATCGAACAGTTCTCCATTTGGAATACTTCTACAGATGCTAAAGACTTTTGTGAAGTCAACAGACACTGTTGTATTTCCTTGGCTTTCATTTCCCCATTTTTTATAAGGATCTCAATCACATTATAGTTTTTATCACAGGTCAGGTACACATCCGTGTCTTCATTTGCATTAGTCACACTCGGAAGAGTCATTAGAGAGATGTCACAGTTTGCAACACTTTTTGTCGTGTCTACTAACGTGACATTGTAAATAGCAACACGGATCTCAAATCTCGACCACTGTACATTTTTTGTACTGAAGAAAAATACAGATTTGAAATTTTTTATTGAGTCGTCCTCCATTGAATTCCCTTCTTCAGGACGTATTTCATCATAATGGAATACTTTTAAATCACGTAATTCGGGTTTTGTTATCCAAGTGGTTTGCAATTTCCCATAAAGCCGGAACTTGAGTAGTTTCAAGTCTTGCAATTTAGTCAAGTGACCTAAACTTTCTAAATCGTTTCGATGCAATTCTGCATAGACCAATTCCACATGTGTTAACGTGGCTTGTAGAGATGGAGGAATATCTGAGAATTTATAAAGAAAAGGCTCGCTTATACTTGAATCTCCTCCGATTGTTATTTTCTTGAAGTTTTCCGTAAGAATTTTAGCTGCGGCCGTATTTTCACTAAAAATTAATGATTGTAACAAATGGAAGAAAACATTTGGCCCTTTCCGAATAACAGTCCTGTAAAGTACTTCCCATTTGGTATGCTTTTCTACCTGCAATGAAAATAATCAGTTCAGTAAATTATTCTTTACATTTGTTAAACAGATCATTAATAGCAAATTGCTCTTGTCACAAAATTGAAATCTGTTCATTTGATAGAGATATTTAATGATTCTAATTTAATATTACCATTCCAAATATTGTTTCTTGCTCGGTGGAACTTAGAATTTGTTTGGACATCAGAAACTTCATAACATTTTCCAAGTTTTCAGTATTCTCCATCAGGAAATGCAAGTGTTTCAAAATTTGGGTTTTCGGCAAATAATATTCTTCCCCCATGATGATTCTTCACTTATAAAAATTCAATCTAAGTACTACAGTTTTTAAAACTTGCTAAGCTGAAATCACTACTAGGTATATATTTTTCTTCATTTACAAATGTGCACTAACTCACCCAGTGTCCTTGTATGGACTCACAAATCACAACTAAGCACCAAGAATAAGTTCATTTCACTTCAAAGGGAAAAATGTCACAAACGTCATTAGAAATGTTGAAATGTCGTGTTGTAGGAATGTATATTATGTATATATTTATAAATATTCTTATTTCGTATACACTACTGACTCAAAACAAACAAAAAGCCTAATATGATTCACGTTTTTATTGGTCACTCATAATATGGTCAAACAAATGCGCAGTGCTTCGTATTGCCCAGAAATGTACAGATAAAATCAACTTTGAACCTTTTATTACATTTTTCTATATATACTACACATATAAACTGCTAGTATGTATCACAGTTCATTAATATTATAAAACATAAGCATGTAACATACCTCGTGTATATTTTTCCGCTCATATAAGTAGTAAATGTAGCATTACTGAATATTCTCCGGGCAAGTTGCAAACAATATGTTGTTGTATATCTATATAGGTGAACACAAAAGTTAAATATATTATAGTATAGTAGATATTTATGTAATGTGTGTGTATGTTCCACTTTTGTAAAATCAAATGACGTGTCTAGTATTTTTTGAACTACTTTTCCCAAAAAAATACTACGCCCTACTGTGTCTATCTGTACTTATCCCTGGAATACTGCACTGCACCGTTTCAGTATTAAAGAGGATTAAAACAATGTTTAAATTTGCTATGGCGTATACAGTCCTGGCCTACATGAACATTGACTGTACAGTTTATCTATATACTATACGTGCTTGTTATCTCAAAGTATTTATGACAATGATATTGCCGTCCTTTCCCGGTTTATCGAGATATTTGTTAAAATTGCGATAAGGATGACACATAAGTGAATTTTAGTCAAAGTAAATGATAAAAGCCTTTTATCTCAGTCCACCTTCTAATGGTGACTGAAATGAACCTCAAATATTTTCTTAGTTAGCTTTCTGTCCAATTTCTCTCTATTGTTTATAAATACACTTATACACTTTAATCACTGTGCACAGCACTAATTATTATATCTTCTATATCCCATATAAAGGAGAAATGCAGGGAAGTCCACGAGACAAGCTTGTTTGCCTTTAGAGTTTGTCGCAATACGTAATAAAGCTATTCCATTCCATGCAAGTTCCTTTTGCTTCTGTTTGTGCTCAGTTTGTTTGTTTTACGTCTGTGACCCAGTCACTGCATTGCTACTGCAGTAGCGATGTATATGTAACTCCAAAATGTACAATGACTACTATTACGCTGCCAGTATAGCAGTAGCAGCAGAATCGAAGTAAATCAATCATTATTAGTTGGAGTGTATATTTAGTGTGGTATTATTCCAGATATATAAGGCCATATTTCACATTGCTCCAGACAAAATCCAGGTGTGTAGCAATTTAATATTCGACCTTAATCCATAAACGATGAATTATGTACATATTGGATCACTTGTGGTGCTGGTGCTCAGAGAACTTAATTCAAGTGAAACCAATTCATTGCAAATGCAATATACAAAGCCTACTTACTTATGGATTTATAGCCCACTATATACATACTGGGTGCTTTATGCAAGTAAATAAATATCTATGTTCAGAATTCGAATGGTTGTACTGTGCAAGTAGTTAGGTGTACACACAGCTTAGGTATTTCTACACAAACTGATATATTTCTGTGTCAGCTTCGTATTTTCTTACTATCGGTTCGCACACGTGGTGAGATAGGAAGGTACACAAAAGCTATATGGAATTCTCTCTTGTTATTTCATGAAATTATTATGACACACGTTTTGTACAGTATACTAGGTACCTATGTATTATTTATGAATCAATAGTAAAAAGCTCTCGCACAATATTTTTACTTATGCTAATGGCTTACAATAATATTTGGCTAACAATAAATGCAAAAGACATACCTAGAGAGGTAGACTAACAATAAGCAACATCGGAGCCAGAGCAAATGAATTGCAAATAGCTTTTAAGCCTATGTGTTGTTGTATAATGGGAAAGTTGGTATTAAATGTCTATTATACAGATTGCTGTAGAATACTACATACAAAGAGAGGATAGTAGAGGTATTCATATATCAGGCAGATATATGTCTCTAGTGTTATTTGTGTGTCGTAGTCATGAAATATGCATCGGATATTGCCGACATGAGCGGATTATGTGATAATATAATGCAAAAGTTTTATGTAGATTATGTGTTGATGTAATTGATGGTTGTTTTGCGTGAGCGTGATGAGGAATCGATTGAGTTGTTTATTATTTATTTAGTAACGCTGCTACAGGAAGAATAGAACTTACTCTTAATGAACTTAAATTGCCACTATTATAAACGAAATATTTTCCTGCTCAGGGAACAGACAGGTATACAGTACATAGTAATAGTTTTATGAATTAATCCGTCTTTTGTTCACGTCAACCTATTTATATATTCTTGATGACAGATTAAAATTGATGATACATTTGTTTATATACGGACTCAACTTTGAACAATTTTAGCAGAAAATAAAAATTCAACTATTACTCAATTTCAAAAACTACAATAGGTGCCTTTAAAGATAGAACATCTTTAAAATAAAAATTTAAATAAAACTAACAACATTTTTAACAACTTGGTTAAGGCATTACAGTGTAATTTCCGGTAAAAAATTCATGTGTTAAAAATATTCATTCTTCATAAGTTATTTAAAAAGCTTTCATAGTTTGGTCTTATATTAAGCAATGTAATAACATACAAAAATAGAAAATACTTTTTGTAGGACTTGACTTAAGACTAAGACTACTGAAAAACAAGCTAATTAACACAGACTACAACTCCATAATAATAGTTGGTGATTTGTTAGATCCACTAAGGGTTTAAGATACAATAAGTTTATAGGAACAAATAGTCATAGCTAGTAATTTCTTTACAAAAATGCCCAGAAAAGTTTATCAATAATGTAATATGTTTTTGTATTTTTAGAGTCCGTGTGGAACGACAGGGTGGTGCTTGGTGTCCCAAAAATCAAATAACATCTGAAGCCGAAGAATGGTTACAGGTAAGGCACAAATTAAGCTTATAACTTATACCCTTTTATAGTATTATACCATAACATAAACGATAACAATTAAATTTTATAATTACCGAGTATAACAAGATGACAATATTATACACAATAATAACTACATCTACTAATGCCAAAAGATTTATAATTCATAAAATGTCTTACTTTGTAATTGGAACCCTATTATCCCAAAATAATTTTGGAATATTATTGTATAGGGATTTTAGGTATAATATTACTAATATAGTTTCTTGCATTGTATTTAATTTCATTTAACTATAAAATAGCAAATGAATTTACTGTACATATTTACACACATAAAAGCTCATTAATTTACTCCTGTAAACTTATACTAAACAAACGAAATTGATTTCATCTTACTTTTAGGTAGGTATATTTATATAAGTATTTTGTATCTTCCGTTTGTTTATTACCGTTTCGTGTTTTTCTTGCAGTCATCATTTGCGCCTTGGATGTAACAAGTCTGCTTTTTGGTGTTTTGTCATTTAGTTCGTTTTTTCTGCTTCTCATGTTACACGACCTATCCTTTCGCATCTCTTTAACCCGGATTACTGCAGCAGTTGTATAAAAAGAAGAAAACGAGATGCAGTCTGCTTGGCGGTGGCGGTGGTAGTGGCACGGTGTGGTGTTACGTATCTGTGTGATGCACGTTGTAGCAGTAAAGTCTTATTGTGTTTTGTGTTATACGTCTTGCTGAGTCTCCTTTCCACATCTCCAAAGATAACATCAAATCACATCACCACCAGCCCCAACCAAAAAAAGAAATACAAAACCCAATCGAAAAAATCTTATTCACCTTCTGTGCCACACTACACCGCACTACGTACTCACAGAAACACAATAAGGTCTTATATCCATCCTTTCCTTATTTTATACAAACCAGAAAGATTTTTTTACATATTACCCATATATTCATGCATATGTCTGATGTATAAAAGTACGAGTGCATGAGTAGTAGTAGTAGTAGTAGTCGTAGAATACATGATGAGTTTCCTAATGCAGATCAACTGATTCCTTAAACATACGCACGTTCACGTTTCTACAATACTCAAATAAACCATGACGGACGAACAAAAGAAACTATTTAGTTTTCTCATTCACCTCGTTTTTCCTGTTCCGTTCATTGTCACTGAAACGCTTCATTTTCTCTTTACAAGACCATGTATACTTTATATGCCATTAAATTACCTAATACTTTTTCCAATTCTCTATATAAACTCTATAAGTATATCTGAACTTTATTATAGGCACATAACCTTTCTATTTAGTGTTTTGTGTAAAAGCAAGCACTATACTTATACTATAACCTTGTTAAAGCTAAAATTTTATTCCAATATAGACTCACAAGGGTATTCATGTATAAAAAATATTGTTAAAGTAAAATGTATACACAGTTACTATATATGAAGAAAGATTTGCTTTTGCTGCTACTAGTCACAGTGTAGACTCTTTACATTGTTTTGTTACCGTAAAGAAAAGAGGCTGACAACTGTGTACTCTTTTTGGATGGGGAATGAATGATATGAAATAATGGACTGATGACATCCACCCCATGGTGCTGAATGACAATTAACCCTTTCTTCTTATCTCGATGTACATGCTTTCTTTGCTCTAATGCTGCTTTAGCTTTGCTTTAACTTCCCTCACTTGTATTCTTCTGCCTTTTATGTATGTGTGCATTTATGTACTACAATGTAAACGTGTTCTCTCTACTACACTCGTGTTACTAAATCCTATTCTTTTTCTAACTGGCAAAGTCACATATACACTTAACCAGTTAAGTATTTTTTAAATGTACTATATATACATAGTACAGATGGATACACAGTAGTTGTTGCAGTTGCTGTATTGAATGTTGCAGGAGATATTGTTGGATGCATGTAATGTGTGTAACTTAATATGCCTTGACTGCACGCATGCATACATTGTCAATGTTTCATGTTTCCCTTCCTCAATAAACTTTTCAGTGTTGGCTCCTATGCTCCCTCAGCGAGTGCATTTTCTTTGCTGGAAATAATCCTAGGAGTTTATATAGTTAAGAAGGATGCAGTTTAAAACTAAAGTTTTACTATACTATGATGAAACTATTTTTAGTGTAAAGAACAGATGGTAGAGGTGCAAGATTTTACTGGTATATCCATTTTACAGCTGAATACTTATACAATAAACTGCAAGCTAAATTAATTATAGCATAATACAGAATAGAAAGTATACAGTAACTGTACTAGAGGTTGAAATTCTTATTAAATGCCTAATTCCTTGATTTTTTTAATTTTCATAGAACAAAGTTAAAAAATTTAATAATCCTTCCTACTTAATAATGACTACTATTTAAAAATTGTGATCATTATTGTTCAAAGTAGGTTATAATGTTCTCAATTTATTGCACATACAAGTATCTGTATATAAATTCAGAAGAATAAAAATTCGTATAAAATTATTTGGGCAATGTTGCAGTAACATTATGAAAGCTGTTCATTAAAATTGCTGACTCCAGACTTTAATTTTACTACTAAGTTAACAGATCGATAAAATTTTTGTTATCCACGTTACACTTCTTTGGTTGTTCTATTAGATGATGATTAATATTATAAAAACAACCAGGAATGAGTAGAAATAATTTTGCATTTTATTTTTCAGATCGATTTGCACACAGTTCATGTAATAACTGCAACGGAGACACAAGGCCGTTTTGGAAACGGACAAGGACAAGAATATGCCGAAGCTTACGTTCTGACTTATTGGAGACCAGAGTTGAATAAATGGGTGCGATATCGGGACCACACCGGCAATGAGGTAAAAACTTTCATGCTTGTAAATATTTTCTTTGTCTAATATTTATCTCACTAGAGCTGTTCTATATATCTACGCTAATATATTAGTAATATTCCTATTCACTACCCTACAATATCCCTACATATTAATTGAGGAACTAAATCAATCAACTGATTAAAGCTATAAATTAATATGAAATTAATTAGGACAGTATTACATTAGATACTACCTACCGCAATTAAATTCATCCTTCCTACTACCTATTGACGTTAAATTGGGCATATTTTACAACAACGTTACTTTGGTTAATTTACATGATTTCCCCAGAAGCTCTCTACAATCTAATTCAATTTACCTTCCTGCACTCACCGAAACAGATCTACACACAATAAATTTATCGCGCTCACTTAAACGTGGTAAGGGAACTACGACGAGAGTTAGCTTCTGTGTTTTGTCTCAAAGCGTCTATCATACCAATCTAAATAAATCCATTGCATAATATTACCAGCTATACTTACATGGTGCTGGTATTCTAGTATATACTTACATTATATTATAAACAATCTATCTCACCATTTTCTAGTTGTATCTAGGAATACATACATACTATTGTATATATACCAATTAACTATAGAACTATTAAATATACATAGAAATTGCAATTTCATTCAATTTCCACCACAACCCGAGTGAACACACTCAAAAGCTGTTAAAACGAGCTGAGCCATCTCCTATATATAAAGTACAAGCAGAGAAAGCTGCACAATTAAATGCTCTAGGAATATTATAAGAGAGAACAACAAACGGAAACGAAAAGGGCACATTGGAAATTGCAATAAAGTCTCCCGGTTTGGGAAATTCTACTCGCGGCACGAGCTAACTACTAGTAACTCAGTGGTTAAATGATAAAATTACAATGCTATCAGCTGGTGCATTTCATTCGAATTGTTTAGTTATGTTAGAGTATCAAGTTTAATAGTAGTAAGACAGGTTTAAAATAAATACAGAGTGTCACCACCACCACCGCCACACACCACCGCCATTTCATTTCGCCATGCCTTTTCACGACTACCATGGTCTATCATGTATATTTATAGAATCTCTACTAAATCTATTTATTTACCTTCGGAGAAACTACAGAACTAGTATACATACAGATTTCTGTACACATTTTGCCTGCACTTAGGTACATTTTACATAGTAGCAGCACCACTCGCTGATGCTACTAAGTATATTTGTAGTAGTAGCACAGGAGATTTTCTATTATGTACATTAGATTATATCGTTTGAGCCATTTCATTAGAAACCACAGGACTAAAGCACGGCAAACCGAGTCAATCAATGCAAATTACAAATTAGAGCTTTGCCACACACCACTCAACGCATTTGCCTTAAATAGGCGAGAAAGTGAAAGTAAATGCAGGGGATGAAGAGAACAAGAGAACTATTACACTAGGAAATAATAGAGAAACGCACTCTGGCTAATAAGTCCTGGATTTCTCAACTTGGAACGAACAGTTGCCCTTCAAAATCAAAATTGTAGGTATTCTCAGCTGCTTCCAAACATGTAGATACAACTTGTAGAGAAATACTACTGCAAGAATCTTGTACATATATAGAACACAGAAAGTATAATAAAAGCTTTCTATTTATATTATAAAGGCTCACTTGGTATATATACCTATAGGATTGTTAAGGAGATTAGTATACTATAGTTGTAGTGTGTATAGAGTAGGCAGTAGGTTTATTTCACAAAGATCTGCATACAAAGTGATGTGATGTGAGCAATGGGAAATGAGAATGAAACGCTTTCTTATGTATTATTCGCTTAGCCAAAACGGCATGAAACGTTTGCTCTTCTCTGTGTGTATACAGCAAAGTCAAAGAAAGTCGACGAGGAAGAAAGGAAAGCAAATTGAAAGTGAAAAGAAAGGAAGGAATATATAGGTACAGTAGTAGTAGTAGAAGAGAGATGGAAAGAATAAGAAGAAGAAGAAAAGGAACCATTTCAATTTCAATGCAAATATATGAGGCAAAATAACCACATTCCTATGCAATGTATTGTATTCCACTCAGAAATCTATTGAGTCGAGTGCCACAACGTACTGGTATTAGGTACCGAGAGAGAGAAATCTACGAGCAACTACTTTACATTGACTACAGCAACCAGCTTCTTTCTACTACTCACTTTTCTTTCTGGCACAAGTACAGTAGTAGAGTGGTACTAGCACAAAAATGCTTCTTTCCAAATTGAGAAGGTTTTTTTTTGAAAATTTACATTTATTCTTTATGTCTGTTCTCTTTTTCTTCACTGTGAGTCTGTTTGTATATAGTAATAAGACTTAGAGAGGTAGATAAAATACACAGAGAGAGAGAGAGAGAGAGAAAGAAAAGAAGGTATGTCTTGTTGTGGGATTTATTTATACACTGAACATGCGGGAAGAGTCAGCGAAATTCTCTAAACAGTACAGAAAGGAAAATTCTCAAAGAATAATGTAAAGTGACGTGTGTTCTCGTAGTACGTGCATACTAACATGAGATATACGGGTAGGAAATGAAAGGGTATATAGAAAAAGACGTAAGATGAGATTTTGGCTTTTTGCAACAAAATATTACCTACCTATGCAGGCAGTAATACAATAAAGTACTACAACGTGGCCCTTTTAGGTACGATTGAATTTCTAAGTGGTCCACAATGCCTTGTGTGGTTGCTGTGGTGTGTAATACTAGAATTGTACTTAGAATATACGAGAGAATGATAAGGCGGACATAGAAAAAGCTAAAAGTAATACGTGGTTTTAGGTGCTGAGTTTTGTTTGTGCGAGTTTCTTGTTGCAATTTAGAATTGAAAATTAAATGAAAAGAAATAGGAGCGGATTTCCAAGTACCGGAGAGAAAAAGGGAACTTTGGGAATAGCAAGGAGGTAAAATTCGGAGAAAACCCAGTTAAGTACACTACACAGGCTAAGTTTATTAAAATGGCACCTTGTGGTGAGCTAAGTAAAGGTGGTGTGGTTTCAATGCAATATATAAATGAAAGGAAGAGCATCGTCCTAGGCTTATATGTAAGAAAATTGTACATAATGTTTTTCCTGGATAGTTTTATGTATGGAAGATAAATATATGTATGTCTATCTGTGTACAGGAAGACAAGTGTTGCGGTGTGTGGTATGAAAAGAGGAAGAATAGGTTAATATTCCCTTGTTGTCTTGAATTGGATACATAAGGACGTGCCGTATGCACATAGTAAATGTTAGGTGAACACAGAGTGCCCACACCACACACTTTTACACAGTTGTGTGTGTACAAACATTGCAGTTTGTTTCCAAGAAAGTTTTTTTTATGATTATTGAGATGAAAGTGGAAATGTGTGTAAAGGAAGAGAGAGAGAGAGAGAGAGAGGGGAATTTTCTTAGCGAAGAGAAATAGTGGTAAGTAGAACTCGGCACAGTTGCAACTTTTATGAGACAAGCGGAATATTTAGGTTGTTTTGTTGTGCAAAAAAGATTTTTGCAAGTATTTTAGTGTGTTATTACTGGTTTGAATAAGACATGATGTGTATTTTTGTTTTTGTGTGTTTTCAGATCTTAAAAGGCAATATCAACACTTACCTGCACGAGAAAACGGACTTGAATCCACCAATAATGGCATCCAAGCTGAGAATCCTCCCTTACAGTTTCCACCGTCGGACAGTTTGTATGAGAGTTGAGATTTACGGCTGTCCTTTCCGAGGTAAGCACCAGGGAGAGAGAAAACCAGAGTAAAAGAGTCACACATGAAGACAGACTCAATAAGGAAATACAATAAGACACACTCAACTTACTATAAATTGAGATAGTAGTAGTAGTAAAGTAAGTTGTTGCCAAAAAAGAAAAGAAAGGAAATAATGCAACAGTACAAAAACAAAACAATGGAATAATAGCACACAATGTGTTGTTGTTGTAGTATACAATAGTAAGGGGGATGCTTCATTTTACACATACATACACGTGCTACATGTATAGTATAGTAGAAGCATAATAGTATGATATTCCAGAAGAGAAGAATATAATACACGGAAGAGGAAACCTTGTGGTGTTCTATGTTGTTGAGCATTAGACAGGCGATGTGTTTTTGCCTGAGAGAGAAACGAGAAATAAGAACAATCCATATAGAAAGTTTTGTTTAGCTTTTGTGTATAAACTGTCAAGAGTGGCAAGGAAAGCCAAGAAAAGCTAAAGCGTGTTTGTTAGTATATTTATATTCTCATACAAGAAACGGAAAGTGGCAAGTGCTGCTCCTTCCATTACGTCCGACGCGAATCGTCTATTCACTCTCTTCACTTCATTCTCTTTTCCCGAGACGTGTCTACTCCAAATTAAGACAAAGTGCCACAATTCTCTACAGTCTACTCAAGGCTACTCACATTCTCTTAAATATCCTCTGGCACTATACAGAAATAATACTTTGCTGTATAAGTACTTTAATCTGAAGTATTTATTACAATATTATTATCTTCACAAAAACAATTGCCAATAATTTTATAACATGCACTCGCTTATTTTCTTCGTAAGAGATATCTTCAAAGGACAGAGCACACATATTTTTAACCTGAATTTTTTTTATTGCACAAGGATATGTACGAAAACGATTGTTTTGCAAAAAACTGACTTCTTTTGAAAACTTAGCTTTACGGGTGCATCTAAATTAGGCACATGCACATGGTTGGTGTTGGTACACAATATCAATATCTACCATCTATACTAATAAGGATAAAGTAAAGACAATTAGTATAAAAACAGCGCCCAGAAAAGAAAATCCTTTGCATACTTTTTTAGATAGTTGTAATTGCCAGATCATCCAATTTAAATGAAGTATTTATTAGAATTGTGTAGAAAGCAGAAAAATTGAGGTATCTATTTAATATTGAATCTATAGTTGCATTTGCAAAATATTGTGTAAACATTCTGTATATAGAAGTATTAACTTGTAAAAAGCATGCAATGTTAATATCTAATGATTGGATGTTGAGATTTTGTTTGTTGGACGTTTCTTATGATTTATGTAAGTGTATCGCACAAGCCACGTGCACGTCCAAGTAAATCATGTAGTAATAATGACCTCCACATGACGTATACCCACAGGGGAAAATCAGTAAATGTTGAAAAGAGCAAGTGACAATGAATTTCACTCTGTTTTATGTAACTTGACGTGTAGATTTCAGTTAGCGTAAGCTGCCGTGATACTCTAGACGACTTTTATCTCACGTACCACCAGAAAATTTACTTTGTTACTACGTACTTTCTTATATTCTTATATGGTACTATATATTATTCTACTATACTTTCACTTTTAGCAACTAATCTGTCTCCTCAACCAAACAATCTCCAACACACTTTTATAATAGTATAGCAAATCTTACAGCAATATTATAACATTGACATTAACATTAGCATGCAATGTGTATAGCTATGTTGTATGCATTAAGGTTGTACGACACAAAATGTCTGAGAATTCTCCAGCGTTTTCCTTGTATTTCCGTCTAGGACTTCTCTCGGAAATAATATTTATGAATTAAAAGTCTTTCTACGTTTCTAGGTTATAAACCTTTGACTATGGAAAATCCCATTAGATTTTCTCAGCATTTATTTAGTAGGTTTGGTCTTACAGAGTGTTCACTTGTCATGCTGCTGTATCTTTTAAGCTTCCTGCTGTAGATGTGGTAGTTAGGTACTAAAACTTCCTCGTATTTCCGTCTCTGCTCTTTTCTAGGTATAAAATACCTACACAGTTGTGATTGCTACTCTGTGGTGGGCTATTGTTATACAAGGAGATGGGTTTGTGCTGAAGGAATTAGGATTTTATCGCAGAGTTTTCTGTTTGGGAGACGATGCGACGGGAGAACAGCAAGTCCTGTTGTGGTGGTAAACTGACTTGGCTATTTCCTCCTCGGCTTGTCTTTCCAGGTGTCATTTAGTTCTAGAGAGGCACACTGTCACTCGGAAATAAACTTAACTATTTATACTCACGACGGATGCCTTCCTGACAGCAGTTCCTTATAGTACTGCTATATACTTACTATTTACATCATACATATAATACCTATGTATATTTTTCGGTTTCCTTTTGTATTAAAAGTCTAAGAAGGCAGGGTACAGGGTATAAACATATATGCCTAGAAAATATACGAGGAAATTTACGTTTTAGTAAAAGGAACGTATAGTTTAGAATAAGCATTCCATTCGTAGTTCATAAATTTTGGTAAAAATAGTAAGTATATTTAAACTTTTTGTGCGCACAATTTCTATTTCCATATTTTTGTTTTGATGATGACATGTTCTGTGTTGCATTTTGTACATGGTATTCGCAAATCAAGGTTTAATCTTGAACCACCTTGAATAATGTGTCTGCAAACTATTATTATTATCACAATATCTAAAATCAAATATAACACTTTTCTAAGTTTTTGTTACTGTCAATGTCATAAATTATATTGGGATATGTATAATTATTTACATAATACATTATGTAATTCAGATAAAGCTAGCACAACTCTGTAAAGTTTGTGAATTAAGTGCATGTGAAGATATATCTAAGTAGACATAATGTTTGCTTATCTCCAAAATCATGGTAATTAATTGAAGTTTAAATTCATAATCTGAAAATTGTATGAATATCTACAATAGTTTTTTAAAATGCTCTGGGCAAGTTTCAAAATCGGAATTGGAAGAGAAAAAAATTCACTTTTGCTCACATTTATGGTATACAGTACATATAGTGATAGTTTTTGCAAACTGAATTACGTCTCTTGTTCACGTTAAACCTATTTACGTCCTTGTTGATAGATTAAGATTGATGATACATTTGTTTATTTACGGACTCAACTTTGAACAATTTTAGCATAAAATAAAAATTCAATTTGTACTGCATTTCAAAAACTACAATAGGTGCCTTCAAAGATAGAACATCTTTAAAATAAAAATTTAAATCAAACTAACAACATTTTTAACAACTTGGTTAAGGTATTACAGTGTATAGTTACTGGTACCATCCGTACTTTAGGTTTTGCAACTATTTTGTACTCTATTAAATTTTTTAACGTATAACCGAAAGTACATGCGCGAAAGTTTTTCTTTGCTTTCACAGCATGTTTGGCAAACTATAGAATTTTTGATCGTCTTTAAAAGAATTATTATCACGGTTGGTTGGTTTTCTGGAATACTATTCCTTTTGTTAGGTCCATTCATATTTACTTACCTGCAGAAAACTAAATTCTCGCTTTTTCGCTTTATAGAAAGAGCAACTACTATACCTAAAACATTATATAATATGCATTTGAAGCAAGAGTAATGTCATCGTGGTATTACCCCTACAAAGAGCCTATTGACTTTTTAAATGTCCAGTGGGAGTCTGTTACGCCTACCTTCCTGTCTTGTCTATTTCTCGTTGTCTTTGTGTGTCAGACATGGCAAAAACAGAATGGAACATGACTCTGATAAATTTCGAGTGGATTCTTGCAAGTCCAAATGAATATGAATGAAAACCATCTCTCCTGTAATGTATGTACGTTCTGTCTGTAAAGGAAAGGAAGGGAGGCGAGAATTTGTAAAGGAAGTCATGTGAAGTAATATGTACCTCTGTCCCTCTAACACAACTCCAATACTTATTTACAGACATAGAGAGAGAGAGAGAAATGTCTTTAAATAAAATATTATGCAATTCATTCTCTACCCTTCGCAGGCACTTCTGTATGGAAAACCACCTACGTTTTAGAACTGAATATCCTGCAGTTCGCAATTCTGAATTTTATGTTTGTCCATTGCTACTTTGAACTATGTATAATGTTTGTCAGTACATTTCTATAGTATTGTAACATTAGGAGAGTAGTTTGCCATTAAAGGACTCGGAGACTGCAGAATTACAGCAAAAAGTCTACAGTTCAGTGCACCATGAGTAATTAATTGTTTTTTGTGCAAATTCCAACGTATAGAGTCATATTGCATATAATGGAGCTTACTACATGATATGATGGAAACTAATAGCACTTTAATGCAGTGCAGTAGTGGTAGAAGTGGTATTAATGTTACGGAAAATAATTATAGCCGGGGATTTATTAGCAGGATCTTTCTTCATGCGGAATCGTCATTATTTTAGCTCTTCTTTTTGTAGTACTTATGCTGGAATTACCTATATAGATATGCATTATCGTTTGCATATTTTCCGTTATAATTATTTATGTGCGCTTATAATGTGTCTACTATATCTATATAATCATTTATAGATCAGATCTGTGTTTTGTCAAATTGTTATGGATCATGTATTTTAAATGATGGTAACTAATAGGTGTAGTAAAGTAATAGGCGATAAACCAATGAATGTAGATACATGGAAAATTGTAGAATCAAATGAATGTTTCTAATGTATCATGCACTGACTAATTACTTCCTTACCTTGCATATTATACGTGATTAGTTTAGTTTAGTTTATTTACAGCTTTTCCGGCCATCGGCCCTTGCAATTTCAGATTTAACAAGTACAATTCCCAAATACAACATTATTATACGTGATTAATTTACATATGTGGGTTCGGTATTTATTATAGCTTTGATCAATTTAATATGTTGTGAATTTCAATGGAATCTCTCTGTAGTATCTGATAAAATTATATTGTAACAACAATCCACATTTTCAAGGAATTAATTTGAGGCATACATAATTATAGGCATACATAACAAAATTAAATACGTGCAATGTGCATTTTGTGTATTTAAACTGTGCTATATTAGGTATCAGCACATTGCGACGTGCATGTAAATAAATTAATTTTTCATAATATTATATGTTACAGATTTGTAGGTATCTGGGACTCATGGTCATGGTGTAAATATTACAGATCTACAGATTGTATTTTGAGGCATTATCTGGGTGGCTCTTTGTGTAAATTAATTTGGCATGAAAAATCGTTCTGCTTTCTGAGGATTCTTTAATATGTCTAATCTAATGCTGATTTTTTCCTTCCGAATGCTTAGTTTTTGGAAAGAAGAAATGATTTTCCCTGCAAACTTTTTCTATAAAACTATTTAAACTATATACGCAGTGTTAATTAATTGAAATTTATTTGTACAATGTTAGAGCTGCTATTGAACTACCGAAATCCTAAATGCGTATGTGTTAAAGGGGGTTTTGGCAAGAAAGCGCGTGTAGTAGATAAAACTTACACATAAAGGCTCTTACACATTACACATTGTATAATTCGTGCACATAAAGTGATAGTACGACATATTATATATAGAAAGCATATTTCGCAATGCGTATGGATATAGTAGTATGGGAAACGGTTTGGCACACACAATTCTACTGCTAACGCTGTTTGTGAAATATATGGAGACAGGGATGATCACGTAATCTTCAGGCAGTAGTGTTCTAGTAATGTAGCAATGTTATGTGATATAATAGGATGAAAGATCATACTACGTGCGATGAAATGAAACCAAGTGAAAGAAAGAGTTCAGCTACACTTTACACACTTTATATATTTTATACCTCACTCTTCACACAACAGATCAGCTATAACTGCCCCTATTACTATTACAATATTATACTTATCCTCATACTACTAAAAGCTATAAAATAAAATACACTAAGAATGAGTGTTACTTTTATCTTTATTTCTTTACTGGACACTTTCCTCGTGTATTACCATCCTACTATATAATTTTTCTCACTAAAGTGTTTCTATAAGAAACGTTACGCTTTTTTATAGTTATAATGATGAAAAACGACATTGAGAAGAACACGACATGCGGACACCACCACCACCCGAGTGAAATCGCTAATAGTCTTTGAATGAATGACATGGAGCAGTCGAAAGAGTATTTTTAGTAGCCAGGAGAAAAAGACATGTAGTTTAAACGTAATATTGAGTGTTCCACTTCTATTATGTGTGAAAGATATAAGGAAAAACAGGGGATAGGATATACTGATACAGATGAAGTTCTTATGTATGTCGGAAGCAAATGCGGATGTGGCATGTACCGTGGATTGGTAACGGTTACATTTACATCACGTAGCTCCGAGTACACCGTGGAGTAATAGAATATTATTATGAAACTGTCTAAAGTGGCAAAGATGTAATAGAGAGGAAGACATGTGCTTGTTATGACCATGTTAGGCATTTAGGCAACTGTTAGGTTAAACAATGATTTTTCTTATGTGCTATTATTGTAGCAAAACGTCTGTCTATATCTGTATATTAGCTGTATCATGTTTGTCTCCGTTGTACTGTTGTGTATATCCCTACTAAAATATATTCTGTATAACTACATACTTTACTATCTGTATATATACAAAGATTCTTAAGAAGAATTGCTAGTATGTTTTGTGTATTCAGAGAGTGAATGAATGGAGGTATTTATACATTTAGTATACATGTACAGGGATTTGTGCCTTAACTGCTATAGTATACACAGATACAAATAGTACCACATGTATTTCTGAAATATTTACACATTGTGTGTATAAGTATACAGTATAGGTATATTGTGTATAGGTATATTAGGTTTATGTGTGTTATGACTTGACTGATTGTTTTTTCTTTGTGTGTGTTACATAATGTTGTATAGGTGGTCTTCTCAGTTACACGATGCCACAAGGAAGTAAACGAGGCGAGAACTGGAACCTTTACGACCACACTTACGACGGAATCTGGGATGGTAATTATCTTCGCAATGGACTTGGACAGCTTACTGATGGACGGGGTGGTCCCGAAAACTTTAAAGACGATTATTATGGACATGAAAGAAGTAAGAGCAATGTTTTAATGCGAAAATAGTGTATAATGTACAAGAAAAGCAATTGATGCGGCAATGGAAGTGTAATTCAAAAATCATTATGGACAATATCCATTTGTTAATATTTGCAACCTTACAGAAGGAAGTAAATTCATCTCAATATATTTTAAGTACAGTTTTTCAGGTTTCTTAAGCTTTCGTCCTTTCTATTGAGCTAGATTTTTCCACATTATTATGTATCTAAAAGTCAACTTTAATACAGTATACAAAATATTTCAGAGAATAGTGCTCAAATTGTATTATTCGCATTTAATTGTAATAATTTATACTGCAAGTGTATGTAGGAGGAAGATTTGATTTACATATTTGCTAACATTGGAATTTACTTGACTTACAGACAAAGGCTGGGTAGGATGGAAAAACGACACGAAGAATGGTTCCAGTCCAATCGAGATACTTTTTAAATTCGACTCAGTTCGTGAGTTTGGGGCAGTGCATATCCACACTTCCAATCAATTCCAAAAGGAAATACAGGTACGAAAAATCAATTTCATTAATAATTAGCTTCTTCATTACGTTTGCATCATTTTTTGTTCTTTTAATGAATAAGAGCATTAACTATGGCATCCAAAGCCTGAAAACAAGCGTCAAACACCAAGCACTTGCGTTGAGTTTCACACTGTCTTTATACCCTAATTAATTACCTGTATCAATTAGGCAAACACACAGCAAAGTAAATATTTGCTCCTAATTTATTTGTAGGTACGCAGGGTACCGACCTACGAACAATAAATGATTGAGGTGTTCTAGAATCTGATTGGGGTTCATTTAAAGAGAAAAAAAATACGCTCTGAAACTATTCTCCGTATTCTCACACTTGTTCTGCAGGGAGAAACTGTTTTGACTTTGACTGAGTTCGCTAAACAAACAAAGATGTGCTAAAATTACAATGCAAAGTTGTTAGGAGGATGTGGCTTTTGTTATAGAAGCGGAATAACTAGTTGGTGGGTAGTAGGTACACTGAATTTGATATGATTGACCTCATTTCTGATTCTTTGGTGGTGGTGATGGAGTGAGGGACTCCAAACAAACATTTCCGACAGAGTCAAGTCAAGACTAACTAATTAAATTTTAATTATTCAATATAAGCGAAAGTTTACAGTCTAGACATTTGGCAGGCACAGCAGTCGAAGTGCATTCGTCGAAGAAGAATGAGTGCTGCAAGTTGTTGGCTTCGACCTGGGGTTACATTGTACTAAAACTTGCCTACAATATAATATTATGTGTTTTCGCTACTACTACTTGGGGTTTGGGCTAGGATTATTTAGGTTACTGATTGTGAGAAGAGTTCATAATAAAGGTATTCAAACTTCATGAAACTTCTGTGAAAAGGAATAAATAAATAATTATTTGATATGATAAGAATATAAGAGAAAGATAATACAATGCAAATTATTTGGTTGTGCTTTTTGCCTTAATTGATGGTTCCCCTTTTCTTTATACAATTCATAAGGAGATTCTACAAATACGATAACTACGAATTTTGATTCATTTTAATTTTTCGTTGGCTTAATGCAGTGTATGATGAGTGTATGCTCGTATTGTATTTAAATAGGGTGTGCTAGTAATATTTTTGTAGGTTCATTAATTTTTCGAAAATAAATCTGTTGAGAAATGTGATGCTGAAAAATAATTTGACTCACAATTCCAAGTAGTATTAATTTAATGTGTGAATCATCTATGCATGAAAAGATTCATATCTATAGTAAATACCCAGTAGTAAAGTAAATGGATCATCTTCATGCTATTTAATGAGCAGAATTTCGTAGCTGGAAAGTTTCTGTGTAAACTAATTAGCCAAATGAATAGAAAACTTCTGTTATGTTACGACTATGACTCTGGCCTGAATGCAGAAACAGTTCTGTGAAAAACTCTATGCGCTATGACGTCTGCAAATTATTTTTCTGTGACTTTTCCTGCTTTTCTCCTTTCGTTAGCGAAAAATTGGCACTAGTACTTTTTCAAAAAATGAATGCGAATATTTTACTTATATACGGGGCACTACTATTTCTTCCATGTCGGCATAGAAGTGTTTGCTCGCATTTAGTAGACCGGAAAAGCTTTCATGAACCTATATAAATTCCTGTAGCAAATAGTATTTACCTAAAAGTATAGGATCTTCTGTGTATAAAGTAAGTATAATATTATATTATCTTACCCTCACAGTAAAAGTAAGTATAGATTTCATTGTTTAATGTTGTTCTTCTTCTGGGCTATGTCAGTCAAGGGTGCGGCTCTCGTTTCATCCGACTGCACACAACACCTCGGTTGTTATCTGTGGAAATGAAGAAAAGTCACAGTTATTAGCAGAAGATGCTATCTGTGTATAACCACAGTGTATCTATTATACACAATCTATGACTTCTCTCGTGCCGAGTGACTGATCTTGTGCTTTTCTTGTGAATAGAGATAAATAGCTTAAGTCAGTTCTGTAAATAACCTTCGGAATGTGATTGCATTGCTTTTATAACACATTATAACGTATACACAACACTTCCAGTCGTCTCAACTGTTTTAAGTGTGTATCAGAACAAGTAGCGTTGCAAATCATGACACATTGCTTGAAAGCGTTCGGCATACACACGGCCGAAAGTGTTTGTCGGTATTTTCACTGAATTTTTCCGCAGACTTTAACTTGAAAACGTTTTTGCACACTAAAGTATAAGTAATCTTATCCTCTCTTCCTTATCTTTTCATCGCATTCACTCCAAATCCAAATTAACTACCTCTAGTTGACTCAGAATAACATACCTTGTATAAAACTCCTACATAGTTAGTTATATACATGGACGCTTCAACTTTTATAAAAAAAATACGCATAATATCGTACAAAATGAATGACTCAGTCTTGGAAAATACAGCAGGCGAGAGTGTGTGTGTACTTAATTAAGAAAACGAACAGATTAATATTACACACAGGCAATTTCCAACTTAAGTTTCCTGTGACTGCTACTATATGAGTACAAACGAGTTTATAGTTTGGTGATATAGCTTTTAGCATTCATTTAGTTAAGTTCCGTTTGTACGAATGCCAATAAGTGCCATATGGCTACCACATTACTACAAGTAGTGCTTGTACAACTGGGAAATTGTATAAAAGTGCGTTTGACGCTTGGTATGGCGTATGGCATTCATATTGTCAATCACAATCAGCTGAATTAGCCACTTTTGCAAGTCTGAGTAGTGTGAGCGCATATCCTTAGGCGCTATTTGCACAGACGACAGCTCACAGGGAACAGATTGCCAAAATTCGTGCTAAAATGAAATGAGAGGCGAAATAAAGCTCAGAATAAAGTTTTTGCTGATGAAAGACAACTCTCCTTCTCACTCTGACTCTCTCTCTCTCTGACTCTCTCGGGGAAAGGAAAGTTTTGGCATTGAGCAATAATCCAAGTACCTACCACCACTCCTATACAGTAAGTAACGTATTGACAGACAGTTTCCATCCTTTATGTTAGAATAGTGACACGACACACACAGAGAACTTTATAATAGCGTCGTACAGTGGAAAATTTAAGGAAAAGACGAAGAAAATAAATGACTTGTTTTATTACCAGTCACTATATGCACTTCACATTAAATTACATTTATATTGCCAAAGATATCATTCATTTCTATGCATAAAGTTGATTTTGGCGTTGCCTCTCGCCCTCATTTGACGTATGGCCATTTACTTCTATTCACAAACCAAAATGAATGAAGGATGAATAGTTTAATGATGATCAGCCATGCTGAAGTGGTAAATCAGACCAGGAAAAGTTAAAAGTTCATCTGTCTCTCTTATATAGACACTTAGAGAGTCTCGTTTCCTTTTCCTTTTGCACTTAGTTAGCTTAGTTATGCATACGAGGAAATTTGTGTTGTTTATGAATGAAACTTTCGTTACATATGAGTGTCTAATGCATCTATATGTAACTTCTGTACACTCATATACAGATATATTACATACAGTATAAATAGTATGTCCTTGTGTGGCAATGGGGGATGAGTGCGAAAATGTCGTTAGAATTTTGCCGTTAAATTTTAATGACTTATATCGAATCGGCAGGAATTAGAATGAATCCTTCTGCAAATAGGATAGTAAATTACATATACAATTCCAGGCTTTACGTATTCTACTTAGGTTTGCAAAATAATTTTGCGTAGTCTTCGTATTAACACACTTAATGCGAATTTATAAAAGGGGACATTCATTTTCGACCTTTTCTCCATGTGAGTGTGTGTCTTGGTATGGTGTCATTTAAGAACACTACTGCTGCCATTCTGATGACTGTGGATGGTGACGTGGAATTCGCAAACATATCTTTTACTACGTACACACATAATCACGAAAGTCATTTATGTTTCATCTCTCTCATTTAATTTCCTGTTTGTGTGTGCATATCTGTCTCTGTGCATTATAGTCAACTTAAAACGTAGGGTCTCCTTGTATATATTGCGAGTTTAAGTGTGAATGGAGCATGTTGTGATTTTAGAGAAGATAACAACCGAGTCTCTTAGTAAGGAACGAGTAAGTAGTGACAGCGTTTATCGTTATAATGCAAATTCCATAAGCTGGAAGAGCGACAGAGAGAGAGAGACGGTGGAGAGATACTATAAGCCGTTAAAGATTCACGTTAAACGCAAATTCGCTCCGTGACCGGAAAAACAAGAGGATGGGGAAGGAAAGGGAATTTTAATTGTGAGCGACACTTTTACGACTCTCGTAAAGGGAAGATGACGATCCGACGTAAAACTAAATTATGCTGTACGTGTGTAAAGTGTACATCTATATAGCGTGTCTTTTCGTCTATATGGCATTTCTGTATATTTTATATAAATGTTTAGATCTTCTTGACTTTTTGGATGTGCTGTGTGTGTCTACGTGGATTTAAAGAAATGGACGAGGTACTGCTGGTACTGGCAATAATGGTGTTATGTGAATGTTGTGCATAAGGTAGATCTTAAGGCTAATATCTATTACGGAGTAATTCTGTTAGTGGCAGTATCATGTATATACAGAGCTTTTAGTGCAGACAGGGATGTTGTCGACTGAAAGGAGCCTTATTCAGTCGAGTTTTGAGACGAGCAGAAGGAAATGGACTTTGTAAACCAGTTGTCAATTTGAATAAATATTTGCATGGTTTGCCCACAATAAAACCCGCATAAATGTCACCATCAACGACACTTTATGAGCTTCACTCCTAATGAGCACACACACAAACAAACAAGATTCTAACATTAAATTTCTCCACAATACTTAAATGACGGTTCGTCACATAATGCATATTATACAGCTTGGGAATTGTCATTGCACACTCACAAAGGAGTTCAAAGAAAAATTTACATTTATTAGTTTTCTAAATTCTATTTGTAGGTGTGTAGTAAATTCTCATATTTTATTGGCAAAAATTAATTAATACAGTTGATCGCTGGTTTATTTTATACACAGGTCTCAATAAATAGTTTGCAACATAAATCTCGTAGATCGTCCATCCATGCCACAAATGAGTATAAGCAAAATTATTATGATATACAATTATTAAGTAGTCACGTCCATTCTATGCAAATATGGCAGAGATTATCAGTGTTTTTCGTTTTCTTGTTATTAAATATGAAATGAAACTTGTACAGATACATCTACATTGGTAACTGAAAGAATAATTTGTATTTATTTAAACACATTTTATGCCTGGTTTTAAATATGAAAAAGATCACATATAAAAATGTACTGTACGTATACGTAATGATGTAAAGGTTGTAATGATGATTTAGTTTTATATATTTATAGCTCTGTGCATCTATACTAACTTGTATCAGTACTAAAAAATAACGTACCTAGTTAATACTATAAGAATTCTGTCAAATATTTATCATGCATAGCTATCTGTGAAATATTTTTCCAATTAGCATACTATCAATTGTAAGATCATGTCACAGTTTTGCTCTGATATGTATTCGTGTGTAAACAAGTATTTAGTATTAGTACGCACATCTAGAGAAATGTAAGTACCTAATCCAGTATTCCGATTTATTACGCCGTGATGGTTATCGAGATAGTAGAAGTAGTAGGCAAAAAGCGAGGACATAAATGTGTCCCAGTTAGTTGTGTGGGGCATAAAATAAACCAGATAATATTTATCAGTACACAATCTGAAATTAAAACAGCAAAAACCTACCACGATTTATTTCTCACCGCACTACAACCACCTACTATATATAACTCAAAGCAAAACAAGTACTTATACATCTACGACTCGTATATAGGTGCACAAAATACAAATTTATTCTCTACTAGATGTACATTACACATACAACTGGTTTCAAAAAGACTCCCGATGAGAGTTATTAATTCTCATTCGAGAAAAACGTATAAAAGTATTATACTCATGTGGTTCGCTTGTTGTTAAATACAAGTAACAAAACAAAACACACACAGAGAAAATGAATTGAGTGCATTTTACTCTTCATTTACAAACATATTATTATGAGATACCTACATCTACATACAGTCCTATGCCGTATAATAGTGCTACATGTCGGGTTTCAAATTTTTTTAAATAGTAAAATAAAAACATAAGCTTTGGGCATTTACAACCTATAAACAATAAACATAAAGACTGCATTGCAGCTTAAAGTCTAAAAACACTGTCCCCGGTCCACTAGAACTAGAACACTTATACAAATACAACAATCTCCCGGTTTCTGTACTACATAGACTGTTTACATACCCCACAGACACTGATGATAATGCTTTCTGTTTATTCCCTAAGTGTATTGTATGTCGTGCTCTCTCTCTTTCTGTCTGATCTTTATATCCTTCGTGTCTTCATCGCTTCTGTCTGTCTGCATTACTGCGTTATTCTATTTATCTGCTGTGACACTACTAAAACAGTTTTGGAGCAACTTGACTTGACCGCTCCACTTGTAATTATATATAGGACTACTATTTCCTATAGCATATCTAAATGCAGCTTATATGCTAGTATAATAATTGAAATTGCCTGCCACAGCAGCGTATCAAGGAATCTCTCAATTAAAACTTTCTGGTGCATTGCAGCAAAGGGAAAGACAATGACTGTCTCTTTACTCTCTTTACCTACATCATCTTGCTGTGGGATTTAATGTAAACACAAAAAATTGTGAATGATAAAAACACAATGTAGGGTTCACTAAGCAGAATTAGGTAGGTACTTCTACTAGTTCTAGAAGAGCAAGTAACCAACTATCACTTACAAGGCTACATTAGCCTTAATTTAAGAAATGCGGTTTTCATCAAGATTATACAGTGTAATTTATTAAGGAACTTTCTTTACTGCCCAGAAAGCTACCGTGATACTTGATTGCTTAAAATACCCCCGTGAGTGTAAGAAATACTACCAGCACAATGACTTCCATTGGTTTGCACGGATTCCTAAGAGTATAGCTGACTTGCATTGATTTACGTAATCATTTTCCGTGTTATTGGGAGGTCACAAATTTACTAAGTAAACTGTGTCATCATGACTCAGTTCACTACTGGAACTATTTGTGACCACCACTATTAGTAATGGTACTCCGTGATAAGTCATTTTAAATAACACCTATGTGGGGATTTACTTGTTTCTAATTATTTATATACTTGTAGGTCTTACAAGCAAACCACCAGAAGTGTCATAAGCCGATTCGAATGAAACTTTACATGGCGAATGCTATGGCCAAGTGTACATCACACACAAAAAATTAGCTGCTAATACGCACATTTCGATTTTTAAAAAAATAACGAAAAATTAGTACCGCAGAAATGGGAATTTTCTTATGGGATTTAACATGGGAAAATTAG
>JABASD010000037.1:0-156702 GCA_019776165.1 Pogonognathellus flavescens | reverse complement strand
CCCAAATCGGATTGGGTTGACCCAATTTCTGGGTTTTGGGTTGGGGGCCGGCCTCTATAATATATGTATATGTTTTCTAGAAAAGAAAAGGCATTAGTAAATGCGCAAGTCTCACATTTTTAGTGTATCAACATCATACTGTTGTAGCAACCTTTAAAACAGCCAAAGCATATGCAGAATTTTTTGTCATAATTTTTGTCGTGGCATGAACAAGTATACATAAGTTTCATAATCATAAAACATAATTTTTCTATGTATTAAGTTTGTGTACGTGTAGTTTACAACTTGCAATTGAAAATGATTAAGATATGTAAATATTTTATGTCATTATACGGCTATGGATAATATGCAGAAAACAAAATGTATACGTACTTGTATAGTAAATGTTCTCTTATTAGTACCAATTTTAAGGACCATTCCGTAGCCTTAGAAAATGACATAAGTAGTTTAATGTTAAAATAATTCTGGAAAACCTTTTCCCGCTAGTAATCTACGACAAACTTTCTTGTACATATTAATATTTATAGTATTTTAAATCAATTTGAATCGAACTACAACATATTGTCAGTTCGAACTCAGCTCGTAATGTGACTGGTCTATCGCAAGGATAACAAAAACAAGTGAACAAGTGAAATAGTACAAAGTGCCTACTAATAATCGCTTGATAACCTCCGCGAACATAATTCCGATTGACATTGTATTATTAGTTGAGTATCTTTATCTTGGGGTTTTATTTCTTAGACCAGTTAGACCGCTCTGTCACAAGTCCAGCACAAGGAAAGCAAGTTCTTTTGTATGCATTATACATAAATTGATAAACACATTCCGGATAGTGCATTTTAATGCTACAAGGCGAAGGTAGTCTCAGACATAGACTGCTGGATGACTAGATAGTTAGTGATGAGCATTGTTCCATTCAAAGGTAGGTATATGGTCACATGTAAATTGTTGAATTGTAAAACAACGTAAATAATCATCCGAAACATAAAAACACTACTATGAATTCCAGTTGGGTTGAGTCGTACTACAATAGCTTTAACATTATATTGAGTTAATGCTGTGCTGCATGCTTGTACCTTCAAGAAACACAAATCCAACTGGACAAATAACAGATTTCATGTACATTTACAAAACTCACCTGCATTGCTTACGTCCATGCATGCTCACAACAATATCAACAACAAGATGTATACCTATGCACGTTACATAGACAAGAGTACCTATATGTATCAAATGTATCTACAAGGGTATGTACTAACACACATCCACAATACTGCAAGTTGTATAGTTCTTAATCTTTCTTTATCAGTATTATGAAACGAAGAAACCAGTACCAGTAGTAGTAGTTCCAATCACATTTGAAGCACAGGAGTAGCAATCGCATGTATGTGCTCCAGCAAAGTAGGTATGTAGGTACGTGCAAACTAAATACCAAGGAGTCTATAGGCTAAACTCAACCCTTTTTGCAAGTGTAACCATTTCTCACTCGCCGTCCTTACATAAACAGTTTTTGCTGACTATGAGTGTGGTGGTACGGGTAGGGTTGTTTTGAGACGCACTTTTGAGATTGAGATATTTTCCAATTACACGATAGTAAATCATTATCATTATGATTGGTATTGATAAGAAAAATTTTAATGTATATTTAGCATAAATAGTTCAATCGTGTAAACGAAGAAAGTGTAAGCCTATTAAGTTTGTGCCAAACTATTTTATCCAAAACTATTGTTTTGCTGGTTGTCTCAAAGTAGAATTTGTATAGTGTCAGCAATTCCGGTGTGAGAATGAATTTAAGTGTAGTGCTTCAGACAAACGGGTCTTCAGACAGTCTTCACAGCATAGAATCCGGTGGTAGGGTCACCACACCATTTAACACAAGCAGCGACGATATGGCTGGCGCAGGACATGATAGCCCGACTTCCGGTGCAAGTGATGATGTAAGTAATTCTTCTTCAGCCATTCATGGTTATTTGTAAAAGTATTTGTAATATAAAGTTTCGAATTTACAGTTACCACTGATGGTTCGTCCTAAAAGACACTCTAAGTCATTTGATCCTAATCAAGGTCTTACTCTGTCATGGCAAGATCTGAGTGTGTATGTACCGGTTCGGAAAACCGGGTTCTTCTCACGTCAGGCGAGACATAAGCCATTTAAACGTGTTCTGAATAATGGTTTGTAAAGAAATATTCACCTATCTTGAGCTATTTGAGAACATTTTATGATTGTGGAGATACTTATTGTGATACTTTTAATTCAACCACTTTTAGTGACTGGAATCGCGTATCCTGGAAGCCTTATGGCGGTGATGGGTGCGTCTGGGGCAGGGAAAACATCTTTAATGAATGTGCTAGCGTACAGGGCGCAAGGTAAACTTTTGAGACACGTGCAGAATTCATTGACCTGATATTATTTTATTTCTTAAGTGTATTTTCAGATGTTCTGAAATTGCATTAAAAGTGTATAAATTACACGAGTGAACAATGATTTTATTCACAGGGGATGTGGCAATAGACGGGGAGATTCGATTAAATGGTACTCCAATCGGAAAGTTCATGAGTCGGATTTCTGGATACGTTTACCAAGAAGATTTGTTCACTAAAACTCTCACTGTCTTGGAACATCTTACCTTCATGGTAAGAAAACGTTAAATGAATATTTTGAAATCTATAAATACAATCTCTATAAAGACAAAATGATTCTTATCATGAACTATTGCTAGGCACTGATTCAAGCTTTTATAACTATAGATTATTAATTTTGATATTATAAGTAGAATACATAACCATATGTATAAGTATCTCTATTGTCCCATTGGTATTATTTGGTATTAGCCAAATGCATGAATAAATTAATTATAAAATATTAGGGTTAGTATGCATATGAAAATTGCCTATTCACTCCACAAAAAATGAAATTGTTGCCCCACCCTTTCTATTCATAATATCTAATATAAACGACACATTGAATGCAAATTTAATAGCAAGAAGTTGATTTAATATGTTTATCATTGTCTGGAGAAAATTCATCAACATTTTGCTCGCGTTCAAATCTCTGGGTATCAAGAAACAATCGATGAGATTTTTTTTGTACCATGAACTTACTACATGTAACTATCTAACCCTAACTAAACACAGACACGTGTAAATTTTGTAAACTTAAATGCAAACCGGTACGCAGAATAAATCATACACAATCCTATAAATGTAAGTATAGAAATATTTTCAAGTTTGAATATACATGTATATGAACACAGTAGAGAAAAATAGTCTACATAAGAATTAGGTTTGGGATACTAAAGCTACAAAACAGATACTGTGGTATTTACAAGCTTGTGACAGTTTTATCCATAGTCTGTATCTCGGATGTAGATCTGTTGTATGTCACTCTGTCACTTGTGAATCTCATTGTTAACGCATGTATGCTCATTGTCGGTTGTTTAGCTTGTTTTTGTAGTGTTGAGATGAGTATTGTGAAAATGTGAAATGTAGAGTACTGATAATGGTAAACTAATTGTGTTTCAGACCAGAATGAAATTGGACAGAAGACTCAGCAAGTGGGAAAGGCAACGGCGTGTTGAAGAGTTACTTGTGGAGCTTAACCTGAAGAAATGCGAGAATACTCGAATCGAAGGTCTTTCTGGTGGTGAGAAAAAACGACTCGCATTCGCTTCTGAGGCAAGTTTGTCATTATTAATCATGTTTACTTTGTTGCGGTTGACATTTTGACAACCTGCCAAAAATTGTTCAGTTTTTGTATAGGCCACTTTTCTTTGTGGTTAAAACATGATCTCTTCGTTATGATAATTAACTTAGTCGAAAATTCATTTGAATTTGTATGTAAAGGATCATTATGAAATTTTAGGTGCTGACAGATCCAGCTCTTCTTTTTTGTGATGAGCCCACTACAGGTCTAGACAGCTTTTCAGCTCAAAAAATCGTTGGCATGATGAAGAAATTAGCAGCGAAGGGGAAAACTATAATATGTACAATTCATCAACCTTCGTCTCAAGTTTTTGCCATGTTTGATCATCTTTGTTTACTTGCTGAGGGACGAACGGCTTATTTCGGAGAGGCCATGGGTGCCCTTGACTTCCTCCGTAGCATGGGTCATATCTGCCCTGAACACTTCAATCCTGCTGATTTCTATATACGAACTTTGGCTGTGTATCCTGGAAAAGAATTTGAAAGTAGAAAAAGTATTAAATCTATTTGCGATACATTTGCCGCTTGTCCCATAGCAAAAGATGTCGAAGAAAAAGTTCGAACTGACACAAAAAATGAAATATTTACGTCTTCCACTTCAAGTCATTCTTCAACAGATTCGGTAATGAACGATGCCTTAATATTCTCATGTCTTGATCATAGCAGTTTGAGCCTTGTGAAATCTCCAGCAGATTTTAACAACCATATTTTGCTACATGATTTGCAGATTTTAGATCACAGATTTCCAGGAGGCCATTTGTAAGTTAAATTCACATACGTTCTTTTACTTTAAATCTCTTACATGAATGTTTCGAAGGCTGCGTGTATAAGAGATTTTCTTTTTCTATAGGCGACGCCCGTTTTGGTTCACACAGTTATTCTGGCTGACAAGGAGAAATTTAATAGAGTCTTCCCGGAATCCACGCATTCACATAGTTAGAACGATTCAAAAAATAGTAAGCTAAATATACATGAACTGCTTTAACTGCATTAATTTCTGAAGAGTGTACACTAATTTTGGAAACTTTCTTTAGATTCTTGCACTCTTAATAGGATTTTGCTTTTTTGGAGTAACGAAGGATCAAAAAGGCATTCAAGATGTTCAAGGAGCCCTTTTTGTGTTCATTACAGAAAATACATTTCCATCTATGTATGGAGTTCTTCATGTAAGTTCATTAAATATTTTGTCATTTGGCCATGAATAATAATGCAGGGTCTATACACAAGCAAATTAATCTTGTGCTTCTTTTAGGTTTTCCCTTCAGAGCTCCCACTGTTCTTAAGAGAAACTAAAAATGACTTGTATCCAGTTGACGCTTACTACTTGGCAAGGATGATATCTCTTGTAAGAAATCCAAATTATAAATTGCAAAAAATCTATGATTTTGCAAATATCACAATGCGAATTAGATAATGCAAATTCTTATGAGTGTTTTGTTACTGTAGCTTCCAGGATTCATAATTGAGCCAATGATTTTCGCAACCATTGCATATTGGATGGTTGGTTTACGTGCTACATTTGATGCATATATGTTAACCTGCTGTGTTATTTTATTGACAGCAAACACGGCTGCCGCATGTGGTATGAATTCTAGTCTCAAAATCACAACATTTATTTTTTCCTCTAGAAATTTCGATTTCAAAGAATTATTTTGTTATTACAGGTTGCTTCTTTTCTGCAGCTTTTGATAATGTGTCTGTAGCTGTTACATGTTTAATCCCATTCGATTACATCTTAATGGTTACAGGAGGTCTTTTCATAAACATAGGGTGAGAAAAAATAATTCTGAGTATTCCAATACAAAATGTTACATATTTATCAAAAAAATTGCAATTTTCATGTCACTTTTAGAACTATGGGAGCTTATATTGCTTGGACCAAATATATATCATGGTTTATGTACGCCAATGAAGCAATGTCTAACGTGCAATGGTCAGGAGTAACAAATATTAGTAAGTTTCAAATAAAATAAAATAATATAAATCTCATGTTAAAATAAATGTAAAATTATGTAGGCACTTAGAATTCGAATATTAACATATGCAACTCTTTCTCTTGAATTGCAGCTTGCGATGCAGACCCAAATATTCCTTGTATACCAACAGGAGATCTGGTTTTGGAATCTAGAAGCTTTAAGCAGTCGCAATGGTCTATAGATTTCATTGGACTTACAACCTTGTACGTTGTGTTTCATCTCGGTGCTTACATTGCTCTCCTTTACAAAAGTCATAGAAAATAATGGATGCAACTTTAGGTTCCAGAAAATTGCATAATACAATATTGTATACTAACTAATGTAAACGTTTTGATTTCAATATTTTATGGTATGTATATGTAGCTTACCTGGTATGTTTTAAATTCAATTTAATGTGTAGTCTGTAAATGTATAAATTGATATAATAATATTTTCTAAAATATTTTCAAACCCATGAACAAAGGGAAGCATTTTAATTGCATATGAGAGCTTACGAGAATGAAATAGAATATCGAATCATATAATGTGGTTTATAATTTCGAAGGCATATTGCACTTAGGTACATAATTCAGTTGAAAATGAATTTTTCATGATTATGATATGCAACAAAGTTTAACACTATTTCCTTATACCTATAGTTAGCATCGGAACTTTCCTTAGCTTAAATCTGAATGAATTCGTTTACTTGTTAGTGTTTAGAAATGATGATAGTTGTATTAAAGGAAAAAGACAGTTATTTTAAGAAGAAATGACAGCATCGGAATTTATTAGCACCGTTATTCAGCTCATCGCTATCAGAATTTAGAATTTGACAACCGTAATATTACACGACAGCAAGCAATGTAAATGCACTTTCACTTACAATATTGTATCGATTGGCAGTAATTTCTATACACATTTAATTTACTATTATCATTATTTAGAGCGATACCCTAAGCAGAGGTACAATTAATATTTTCTCTCCACTTAGAACATCTCCACAGTGTTTTTCATCATGTAGGTAGATATAAATATACGTATGGCATATTTCATACAGCAGTTTCACAAAATTTAAAAACCTAACTTACCATTAGTTAACTACTTCTATTATTTGAGACAGTAATAATTAATAACATTACAGTACATAATTCAAAACATTATAATAGTGTATGGCTTGTGGCAGTATTGTTTCATGAAAAGCTAATTATAACTGAATGAATTTATAATTAGCCAGAGGTGAGGTAAAATTAAAAGATCTGACCTTGCCTGAGATGCGACGAATTGAACCGGAAACACGGATGAGGTTGTGTGTTTATGTGTGACAGTGCTGGGGGCTGGTTGATGGATAATTATGGTGAGAATGTCAATATACAAATGAATACTTTCATTGAATTCATATAATATACTAACGTAATAGTAGTTACAACTAAATCCTACAAATATTATAATAGTTATTATGGCAGTATAACAAAACGGCAGTTACAGTCACAATCTTATTAATTCAATTAAAAAGCAGTAAGAATAACACAATGGAAAATCATAACGCTATTGTGTCTGTACGTAGAATAAAATTATACTCATACAATATGCTTGTACTTACATTTCATTTTTTCACTGTTATGAATGATCGCACAGATACATGACTGTATAAGTATAAGGTAATAATCGTTACAGAATAATATCATACTCTCTAATACATTCTTCAGCAACAATTCTGTGACAATTATAATATTTCTACTGACAATCAGTTGATTCACAAATATTCTATAGGATTTCATGTATTTCCTGTATAGTAGTACATATACAGCAATTACAATCATTCATTTTTTAAGCAGGCAAATGTCATTTCACATTAATAGAAATATTCGTAAACTAATAGTGTAATAATAATACCTTCTATGTTACAGTTAATTCCTGGAAGCTACAAATTGTTAATTCAATACGCTGTGTATCGTCTAGAATACGTTTATAGTCTAATCAAGGCACTCGGGTCGACATTCTTTACCGCAGGAAATTGTCATTAGTGTAATTTAATACAATTTACTTGTATGATCATCATAATTGAATTATTCTACAATAATTGAATTCTATCAGATAATTAGTATGCTATCCTAGTAATAACATTATTACTGTATAGTTTTTGTAATTTTATCATAGTGTGTAATTTTACTCACGGAGAAAGCTCCTCTTTACAATGCTTGTAACGTTATTGCTATGTTTCATAATTCTTAGTTCACAGGTATGTCAAAAAATCATTTAAAGACCCCAAGTAACAATAATTGCCGAAAGCAGATTTCTTCTTTTTCCCTTTCGTTAGAAATTGTAATTGGAGAACTTTAAATGACTTATCGTTTACACCTGTATTTAGCAGCGATATTGAATTACACAATTTTAATAATATGTACATACACAAATCTTATAGCTTATATATGTACTTAGCTTAAGATTTTTACAAATATTTGTGAATATTTTCGACATGGCACGTAATAATAAAATTGAAAATTTACTATTTTTAATGAATACTACTTCAAACTCGATTGAACGTGGACAACGAGTCCAACAATAGGCTTATTGTCACTCCAGCAATAACTCCAAGGGTCGATATTGATTCAATAAGAGAACATTATTAGATTTTTTACATTTACAATAGATCCTACATTAAGTATTTATGATATACATTTATATAATGTGATATAAATAGACTTTGACAATAATGACAGCACATATTACACAGGCATCCTACAAGATCCTAAATTGCATCTAGTAAATATTCATTCTAATTGATTTTCATTTATTATTGATATTATTGCTACACTCACACTAGTTAGTTTATCTGGGACATTTACTATTTTAAAGATTTGAATACAAATAGCAGTACATACGATAAATGCAAACGATATCAAAGACCTGACAGTCTAGGTATTAACTACACAAATCTTTACCAAGTCTATTTTTACGCTTTCACCACCATAACTCATTCAATTCATTTTCATATTGAACATATTGTCAGCAAGCACATTTCAAACAAGCCGACTAGGAGCGATTAATACAAAGCTGCTCAACTTCTAAGTGATTTTTAGGAATACTTAGAATTATTCTTCAATTGCCCTCATGATTTTAGAGAAAAACAATTGCGTACATTGCATTGCAAACATCTACACACACAATACTTTCTCTTGCTCTAATAATTTCCTCATTCCACACCTTCATCCATATCTGCATCCTTTTTATCTGTACATTCTCTCCAAGAAATTACTACTAATTCACTTACATATTATTTAGTACTTAATATTATATAGTTGATTATTAAAAATGCTGATAAAAGACATGGTTACATTTGCATAGTAGTATTGTATAGTAGTTGTGTATGTATTAATTATAATACTAATACATTATTATACTTATAGTACAATATATTGTAGTAGTTACATTTAAATTGTCCTTAACTTGTTAGTTGGCACATGATGAGTCCAATAATGAAGACGTGCTTCATAAACTTAATTACAACCGCACTTGTATCTATCTACTATAAGCCTATAAGTCTACAGGTATAATATTCTTTGTAGTATAGTTTTAACTAACTAGGATCTATTTAGTAATTCTAATGGAGTATATGTATAATAATAGTAATAATGTATATTTTTTATAATGTATGAAGTGTACATAGTGATTTTGAAATCGCATTGTGCATACACAGACTTTCAGAAGGATTCCTTAACAATTTTCATTTCTTACGATAATATTGATAGGTTTAGCACAGGTAAATTGTTTATGAATTTTTAGCTATTATAATTACAGCTAAAGTTTTACATACGTATTTGATGTATGTATATACTTTTGTTCCGATGTTATTGTTATCATTTCACAGCAATATAAGTCTGATTCTTATGTGTAACAGATTTAGAGAATTGAATAATTTTTACAGCGATTTCTGTGTAGGTATATCGTATATCTATCTATAGATATATATAATATATGATTGTGCGACACTATTATGTTTTAGTCAATTGAATTAAGGTTTATTTGGAATCCCGCGTTCGATGACGGCCTTCTAAGTAGAACTCTTCATTTTCATTGTCGTCTCCGTCTATTTCTAAAATATTAGGATGATGATTTTCTACTTTATGTCCGTTTCCGCGGTGTGGTTTACGAGAATGGTGGTGACCGTTCCCATTACTGTATCAAAACGAAATTACATTAATTCACATGTACATACATTCCTTCGTTAATCTTTCATATTAAAATGTTAATGTAATAATAATAATAATTTAGATGGATAATTTTTGAGATACAAACTCGCAAATCAATGGCATATTTGTGTACATATTATTGACTACCTAATTTTGAAGCGGGCAACTAAAGAGTGCAGAAGCGAAAGCAACCCAGGATAAAGAATGTGAAAGAAAGAAAAAGTTTAAGTTTTGTAGAGACAACAAACTTTCACGTTGATTATGTATTGTGATGAAAAGGATAACCTTCAGAGTAGTGTTTAGTTTGTTAGTCCAAAGTGATAGAGTATGTGTGAGAACGATCAGAGAGCTGTGCAAAGCATTAGGACAAGAAGGGTGGGTGCCGCAGCGGACAGAGTTGGTATGCGCAGAGTCGCTTGTGCACCCGAGTCAGCATCACTTTCGGAAACTAGTGCCTGCCACCATTTACTGTCCAACCGAACTCTTTGTTATTAGCTCAAAACTTATAATTTACTTCTAAGGTTATAAAAATTACGGGTAATTTCATGTTCTATCTGAATGTAAACATCTCTAATAAATACCTCGCGCATGGTCCAACGTTGGCTGCAGAGATCGCTTCTTCATTAAGATTGATTGGTTCTGAATTTTGAACTTTCAGTGAATGGATACAACCTATAAATCCGTCACTATACATTCCATGAGTCATTAAACTTGGGTCAGGAACTCCGCCTAAATAAATATTGCCTCTAGTATTCAGCGTTTGCACGAGTCCTGCACTACTTCCAAAATAAGAAGCTCCTTCATTGATTTCAATGCTTCCATCTGATCCTTGTCGTCTCAGAATAATCTATAAGGGAGAAATGAAACATTAGTTACAATATTCTTAAAGTTTATTGGAAATCCGGACAGTTCAAACATACTTTATGTCTGGATCCGTTGTTGACTCTTTCATCTGAGACTAAATTAGCTGGCCCCGATCCAAGTTCCCATCGGAATTCGACTTTTCCATCGTTCAGAGCAACAGATAAATAATCATCCATTGGGGCGACTTCAGTTGGTGGCTGACCATGCCAAAACAGGATACCATGGGATGCTGTTGTCGAAATTTCTAGTTCAATTTTCTCTTGTTCTGCTGCATGGATGTGTGGAAGAAGATCTTTACTTAATTCAAGATAACCTTCTCCGCGAAAGGCTACCGACTCGGTGAATTTTGTTTCTGGAAGTGAAAGTACAATTAGTGAAGAAATTGATCACTAACAAATAATCTAAGATTTATTTCAGGCGATAAATAATGGAATGAGCATACCTTCGTGACAATTTCTTCCATGAAAACCTTTCATGCAGGAACACTTGTAGGTTTTATCTAATTTGTAGCAAGTACCCCCATTTTTACAGGGCTTTGTACTGCAGGTATCTCTAATTTCACAGAGTCTTCCCATATAACCGGATGGACATTCGCACCAGTGTTCCATTGTAGCATTACTTGTGCAAGTTCCACCATTCTGGCACAGGTTTTTGGAACAAAATTGGGCATTGCTGCCGCAGTTTTCAATATTGGCTCCTTCCAAAACCGAACTAACCAAATCCAAGTCCATTTCTACCACGACAAGCTGTAAAAAATAGAAAAATTGTTATATAAAACCTTGACTGTTTTAAATTTATCTGTAACTTAGTCTCAAAAATTAAAGCTTACCTCAGAAACACAACCAGCAAATCCCTTTTCCACTCTGACATTAGAATTAAGTTGAACTCTGTGTCTATCGTAACCTCCTAAGAATAACGGTGTCTTTAAATTCAAGCCTCTAGTGCTGCCTGGCGATTTTCCTTTGGTAATATCACTTCCACCGACAATTAAAGTACCATCTTGCAGATTTCTTTCTACCGTGACCTGAAAATAAATTGTATTCGTATTATATCAGCCAGAGAATTTAACACAGCAAAAGTACAGAAAGTAAAAGTATCAAGTGAAAGTAAAGAGAAAATTGTAAGTGAAAGTAAAGTAAAAGTGCACGTGAAAGTAGAGAAAATAAAAGGACTAAGTGAAAGAAAATAAAATAAACGGAGTTGCTGAAAGTAAGGAAAGCTAAAATGGAGAGTGAAAGTACAGGAAGTAAACATATTGAGTATAAAGCACTCAATGTCGGAGAAAGAATAATATTTGAAGTTAAAATATTATTTTGTTTGCAATATTACCTGAACCCATTCTCCAGCCTGTATTTCTTTTTTGCTACGAATTACAGCTGGCCCAGATCCTGTATCATATTGGAATTCAAGATGCCTGTCTTTGATAGCCAGGGCTGTATAATCTCCTAATCCATCCTCAGTTTGGGAACAGTACATTAGAAGTCCATCTTCGTCGGTTTCTGGTTTCACTTTCAGGGCCATTTTTAACTTTTTTAAGGCTTTTGGTGTAGGGTATGATAAGTAAGAATTTCCAGAAAAGGAAGGCTCATAGATGACCACATCCCTTTCACAGTGTACTCCAGTTTTTCCAAACGGACAGTAGCAATCGAAACCTCCGGGAATATTTACGCATTTACCAACTCCACAAGCTCCGGGGTAACAAGCCTGTCCTGGAGTTTCACAGTCTTCTCCTGAGTAGCCTGGTGGACAGATGCAGGTGTATCCTCTGTTTGTTAACCCTTCTTGACAAACTCCGCCGTTACTGCAGGAATTAACGATACATGTATCGCATGTGGACACTCCACGACTGGTTTGGGAGTCCCTCAATAGCTGTTGTTTCTTGCCCCCGATAATCAATTCGCTAATACATCCTATTGGAAGAATTCAAAAATGTGTTATTTACTGCCTCATTTTTAATCAAACTCAATTTACATCTACATCTGGTGTTTCTACATGCTGAAGACCTACCATACTACGATTTCACTCTCGTTCACTCTTTGAACGTAAATCAGACTCTTACCTACAAATCCTTTTGTTTGTCCAGACAATCTATGAATATTGTTGAAGTTGGGGACACCGCCGATAAACAAAGGTTCGATCAGATCCAATCCTTGGAAGCTTCCTTTAATATTTCCGATGTAAGGACCACGGTCATTTACAATCATAGAGCCATCAGCTCGATCTCGGCTGAGTTTCACAGTCTGCCAACGTCCAATATCAACCTGTCGGTCACCTCTAATAACAGCAGGGCCGGAACCAACATCAAATCTAAATTCGGGATAACCGTTAGATAACCCAAAGGAAATGAAGTCGCCGCTACCGTCCCGCTTTTGTCCGTTGTACAGTATCAAACCTATTTCACACAATTACCCGCAATTATAATATTCATTATTTTATCATAACAAGTAGGTTTATTATCACAGGATTAAACATACCATTCTTGTCTTCTGCTTTGAATGAAATATCAATGTCAAACTTTAAGTATGAATCTGGCAATGTTGGTAAACTCATGTATGAGGAAGGAGCTTGAGTGAAATAAGGTACCACTCCTGTGACTACTAAAACTGTAGGAATGTCCATAGAAGTAACTGCATTTGTTGCAGAGCAAATGTAAGTTCCAGCATCGTCAGGGCTTAAGTCTGGTATGGATAAAGTAGGCCCGTGTGTAGTAGCTGCGGCTGGAATTAATCCACCTTGCTTAGACCATGTGTATTCGATCGGACCAGCCAAGTCCGTTCTACAATCCATCATAACGTTAGAACCGAAAGGAGCAGTTCTCGTCTCAATCGGAGCAGAATTTTGAAATCTGTCTGGATTAGCTGTAAATTACATACAAGTTAAAACAAAGTTATAAACCATTAGAGATCGAGCTTAGTGCATGCGACTATGTGGCAATGTTAAAAGCATTGGCAAGTTTTCTATCTAAAAGCATTGATAATAATGGTTTTATTCACAAGGCCAGTTAATACATACATTACATATGTCAGCAGACCCATTCTTAAATAGCTTAACCTAATAATAAATTATTTCTTTGTCTTATGTTAATTAATCAGAACATTAATAAATTTTAGCACTCCACAACGTGAATATCTCAGATTCTTCAAAATAAATAAATGATAAGTATATTTTATAGTATTATTTATGACTCTCTCTAATTACTTTTACAATTGGATGATTGCAAAAACTGACTGAATGATTAAATTGTTAACGTATTATTAAAGTCTATCCTTAAGTTAACATAACATTGCAAATCTTCTACCAGCCGGGCCATTTTAGATAAGCAAATTTTCTGTACTCTTCTATAGAGTTATCGTTATCGACTTCACCTTGAATGGTAAGCGCATAATCTTCTTCGTAAAGACCCTGAGGAGTGTTAACAATACAACGATAGACTCCTCCGTTTTCAGGAACAACATCCTGAACTCTTAAGATATTGTTAAACGTTTGCACATTATCTTGGAAATCTCCTTGCACTTTGGTCCATCTTATTACAGGATTAGTGTACCCAGATACATCACACCGAATTTCCAAGTCCTCTCCAACTCGAACAAGATCTTGATTTGCAGTGATTCTCACCCTGACGTTTTCAACTTCAACTCCTAAAAGATTCACACGAATTAATTTGAAATCATTACACTATAAGTTTCAAGCGAACACACAGTAATTTTTTGACAGCATTTTGATTATTGTGTAAAAACAAATTACATATAAAATCGTTAAAAGAGTTATAAAATACGTATTAATTGATTAGGTATATTCACTTTAAGCGTGCAGAAGTGTGCAAACTGATACAGAAGCAAGAGAGCAGGTGAAAAATGTTAAAATAAAAACGAGATACGCAGTACGCGGGAGGAAAGTTTAGTACCCCTTCTGTGTCGAAATCTAACCGAGTCATCATCATCAGTGCATCCAAGTTCATCGGTACAATCTGTGCAGTCACACTGTTTATCATCACCGTCACCCAAAACACCATCGCACCGAAATGCTCCTGGAATGCATTCACCACTGCCGCAATGGAATTCTGTGCTATTGCACGTATCAGCAATATCCCAAAGGTTTACGCGCCCAGCTACAGAAGATTACAGTGTATTTCCACACAATCATGCAAAAATAAAATCCACTACCAACAACTAAATGCCAACCAACCATTCCCAATTTTTAAAACGATAAATTATCTGCCATATGAAATGGGGAGTTCAAAAATGGCAAAGACATGCAAATGTAGTAATATAAAAAGTATCATGCAAAAAGAAGCATTAACGCTACACGGCTAAACCGGATGAGTATATTTAAGTTTTAAACGCAAACTTCAATGGGCAGAATTAAAGCAGGCAACTACCTTCGACACTTAAATCAACGTAATCTGTTCCTTCGTCCGTTTCACAAGCGTAACGACCAGCGTCTGACAATTGCAGATTAAACAAAGTAAGTGTTGTTCCTAATGGGACGGAAGATCTTGGTAAAGCCCCGTCATCTTTAGTCCAGATGACTCTGGAACCTCGACTACTACACTGCAACTCAACGGAAGCTCCTACATATCCAGTTTGCTCTCTACGGGAAGGTCGGGGGACTGGTGGACCATTTGCATTGACAATTACTTCTGCTACTGCTTCAGCAGTACCTCCAGCATTTGTGGCACGGCATGCATAACGACCAGCGTCAGTAACTTCAATACCCCGGAACTAAATCCAAACACAAAAATGAAGTTGCGATTCCTTTCAGTAAGTATGCATGCTTTTAGAACTTTAAATGCTCTTTACAATAATTTATATGATTAATATTACCGTCAATTGTGGTCCATTGATAATAATTGAAGCAGGCATTGGTCTCTGATCAGTCTTGAACCAATTTATGGTAATGGGTTGATCTCCAACGGCAATGCACATTATATTTACCGTGTCCCCTCGGCGCACAACCTGTCGAGCGGGCTGAAGCTCTATTCTTGGAGGAGACGCTGTGAAAACAACATGAGATCAGTAATTTTTCAAAACGTGGAAGATGTTAACCATGATAAAACGTCATTATGTTCAGCTAAACCCCCACCTCATAATGTTCAAGTTAAATTGGGTTCTGCGAAGATATCTGCACGTAATGTGATGTTTCCCTAAACTGGGCAGGATTTTTATTGAAAAGTGAAAGTTTAAAAAAATGTAATAAGAATTTGTCAAAATAAAAATCTGTAAATGGCAGTTGTGAAGAGTAAAAATGAATCACGGTTCATATAGTGAGACTTAATGTATCTGCGAAGTAAAGGGGGATCAATGCCAACGGTATTTCTTTTCACGGTTAAACATCTTCCATGCTTTCTCTTCTTACATAAATCCTATTAGATTCACAGTACAAGTACAATACAACACTATAGTGATTTTGCAATTAATCAAACAGCAATTTGCGATCTAATTCTAAACTAAAGGTGATGAAACATCTAAAGGTAGTCTACTTCGTTATCATTACGATTGATGCATGAAATCAGGAATTTATTAGTCAATTTTTATGGTTCGGTTGTGCAATAGCTATATATGTGAACTACTATGTGACTACTGTACAACAAGGAAACAGGTTAAAACAAATTATGTAAAATGCGTAAGAGATCTCGAATGTAACCTGTCATATGGCAAATACGCGCTTTTCCAAGTAGCAGCAGCAAATCATTTGATAATTATGTACTTATTTGCATATTATCGATAGATTTCAATAGTTTTCAGATTTCGTGAGAATAAGGTATACGACTTACTTCCAATTACTTCTAGTCTTGCTTCAAGTGTCAGAACAACTTGACCTTGCCGATTGGTTCCCGTACATGAGTATCGACCTGCATCTTCTGGTCTAACTTCGTTGATATACAGAATTCCATCCCGAGTATTATAGTCACTTGGCATTAACCCAGAATCGACTCGATTCCAGTCTAGATATATTTGGTCAAACACACCACCCTCGAATGCTGCAAGAAAAATCATTTCAGAAAATATTATCGCGATTGAAATTATTACTATTGGGGGGGGGATACATTTTTATTACCAGTTACACAATAAATATATACAAACTATACATATGCATATTCTGGATATCAAATTAAATTACCTTGTATGCATCTTAGTTCAGCCCTACTTCCTACTGGGAAATAGTAAACTTCTTCGCGAGGGCGAGCTGGTTGTGGTTGAGGTCGACTTACACTACCACTGTCGTACTCAGCTTCTCCAAAGTCGTCAATCAAGAGTTGGATTCTACCTTCGTCCATACCAGCGTCGTTCCTGCCAACACAACTATAAGACCCTTCATCGTTTTTAGTTACCCTTGCAATTTCGTATGTAGCAGTTTGTGGAGTTCCGAAAGACGAAAGAGTTGGTTGTAGATCTATTCCTCTGTAACAAAATTAACAACTTTAGCATCCCAATGATAATTTCTTTTGACAATATTGAATACAGTATGCAGTAAACTAACTCTAGTTGTCCAGGTTGTAATTTCTTCCATGATACTGAGGGTAGAGGATCACCTTCCGCCCGACATTCTAAGCGTACACGGTCGCCACTTCCCACTCTGTGCGGTGTACTAGGTGTAATTGTTACCTTAGGAGGGGCTTGAATCTGTGTTTGCAAATAAAATGTACAAAATGGTTAATTGTATAAGTAAGTTTTGCTGAATTCGAATAATAGGTAATGTACGGATGCAACAGAATGTAACAGCTATAATACCTCGAGTGTAGCGATCGCTGTCGTTGTTCCCGCAATGCTTTCTGCTGTGCATATATACTGTCCCTTTTCTTCTCCCAAGACTCGGTTAAAACGGATCACCCCGCCTTGTATAATTTCGACATTTGAAGGAAGTCTGTTTCCATTACCGCGAGCCCATGTTACTTTTGGAGAAGGAATACCAGCAGTGATCCTACATTGGAAAAGAGCACTTCCTTCTCTAACGACAGTTTGTCTTGCACTAGGATACATTTCTATTTGAGGGGTTTCTCTTCTTTCCACCTCAACGATTGCTGAAGCCAAGCTCTTTCCTGCGGAGTTCTCAACAGTGCACACGTACACACCCCGATCACTAACTTGAGCAACAGGAATACGCAAAGTTTCCGTATTGAGCTGCAAAATCATAAATAGTAAAATTAAGTTTTGTTGACAGTTTCTGGCTAAACTTCATGGTTTTTTTGCGAACATACCGGAACATTAGCAGGAAGAGAACCTCCGACTTTAGACCATTCAATGGTAGGTGTTGGATTACCAGTTGGAATGCATCTAATTTCTATGTGGGTCCCTTGAGCAACCGTCTGTCGTTCTGGTTCAATTCTGGCTACAGGTGGAGATCTGTAAAAATAGATGCAATCAATTAGTCATGTACTCATTCTTTTTATTGGATAGCTGAAATTAGAAGTCTCACCCAATGAAAGAAACGGACAGACGAGCTTGAGCTTGTGAAGTTTGCCCAACTGTAGAAACTGAGCAAACGTACACACCCGAGTCAACATCCGTTACGGAATAAATATTCAGTACACCATCTGGAGACTGACTAGCAGTGATTGGTAATACTCCAGATTGCTTTGTCCATTGAATCCTTGCATTTCTATCGGAGCTATCACAACGGAACCTTACAGTTTCTCCCGGTCTAGCTTCATAATCAGTTGGGGAAATGGTAGCAACCAGGCCAAATATAGGTGGAAGAACTGGTAGAGTTGATTCCTCTACATGAAACAAATAATAAAAATTATAATAATTAGCGAATTAAAAATATTAAGAGTATAGTTATGTACTGCAGTTTTTAATACGACCGTAGCATGATAAAAAAATTACCCGGGTTGATGTAGACTACTGTCCTTGCTGTATTAGTACCCACATTGTTACTGGCTGTGCAGATATATTCGCCTGCATCAGACTGTCTTACAGAAGAAATCCTAAGAATTCCGTTATCTATTCTTACATTGGGTGGAAGAACACCTGATCTTCCGCCAGACCATGTAATTGTTGGTTGAGGAACACCGGTAACGCTACACCTAAGTTCTAACATTTCGTTGACATCTAATGTAGTGAATCTTGGGGCTATGGTAACTTGAGGTCTGGTTCCCGCACTTGGAGCTCCTCCGCCACCAGCAACAGTTAAGAATGCCCTTTCTACATTAGTGTTATATCCGTCCGTGGCAGTACATATGTAAGTTCCGGAATCTTGTGCGCGAACTTCGGCGATGACAAGTAGACCACGTCCATCATCTCTGGCTCTGCCAGTAGGAATGACCCCTGACTCCTTAGACCATGTAATGCGCAACTGAGTTCCACTAAGAGCACGGGCGCTACAATTGAATGTTACATATCGCCCCACTTCAACAACTTGTATTATCGGTTCAGATATGGAGACTTGTATTTGTGGTCCAATTTGTGGAGGCGCAGTAGTTGGGGCTACAGGTCCGCTAACTGCAAGTCACAAGTCAAAGTAAAATTAAATAGACATATCACTTACAATGAATGTGGTTTGAAGTTATGTAATGGCCAGGTTATATTTTATGGTTAGACTACTGGACTAACTACTACTAATTCGTACGACTATCAGGGGAAAGCAGTTTAATTGCACATGCACGAATGGTGTCATTCTTATTAGTACAGTAAGCGAATACAGTCATGAAGGTGTTAATGTATTTATGTACGTACTTAATTAAGATTTAGGAAAAGCTTTGATTAAGAACGTAAATAACATCATTCACGTGCATTTGCAGAAAATTAAAATAATTAATTTGAAAGACCTGAATTAATTATTGAGAAGACTTCAGCAACTGTGTGATTCTCTTCGTTAGTAAGGCGGCAAACTACTCGCTGTAGTTTTGGGAAAATAGGAATTCTAGCAATTAGTACATTGTCCCGTTTAGGAGACGGGAAGTTCATGCCCAACAAATTAAAAATGTTGCCTTGGTCAAAAGATCTTATCGTTGCGTCGGTCAATAGCCAATCCCATTCAGGAAAAGTTACAAATTCAATTTGCAAGTTTAGCCGACTTTGATAACTGCAACGGAATTCTTCCAAGCGGCCATAATAAGTATTAACCTCCACCGGATACAGTTCTACAATCACTCGATCTAATCCGACCAGCCATTCAATTTATCTTACGGTTAATCGCCATGCCATGCAATCAGTACTGAAGTACTTTTGGTAGTCGTCAAAAATGTTAAGCTCATGCAGAAGAAATTAAAAAAGCTCAGGTTACAATTATAAACTTTCACCGAAAAAAATCATACCTCGTGTATCACAGTCTGGTCCTGTAAACCCTGGACGACAAAGACAAAGTGGTCTTCCATACTCAAACCTGCATCCTTCAGCGTTTTCTCCACATGGACAACGTTTACACACACCGCCTATTCCAGCAGATCTGTCATTTTGATCTCGATAATGACCTGCTGCGCAAGACTAAACAAAAAATTCCACATGATTTCTTTATATTTTATACAATACCAAATATTCTACTCTGCATTATGCTTTTGGTATGCTTACTTCGCAAGAAAGTCCTTCATATCCAGGGGGACATCTACATTCTTCCACCTCCATGACCACACCGTTCGGGGTGTATTGTCTAACTGCATCGTCAAGGGACACATCTTTGATGTACGTTGCTTCCATTTCTTCAGTAAAAGAAGCACGGATAAGAATGGCTTGTAAATCTGCAAGGACTGAAAGAATGTCTTCCCGACTAGCCATCGACGCTGCCCCTTCTAAATGCCTCCATCCGGAAGTTTCTCTCAAATTAACTTCCAGACTCTAAGAAAAACATCATTGTAACAATGCACTTATGAATGAGTATAATAAACTACAACAAATAGTCCAAACTCACAACTTCTTGTCCCGACAGCAAAGATCCATAAATCCAGTACAAAGAAACACCATTGCTTCCCACCAAAATTACATCAATATCTTCACCAGGTGTAGCATCACTACCAGGACGAACCAAATACCTTCGTGTAGCTTTGAGTTTTCCTCCATATGAAGCAATCTATAAATGTGCGGTAAAATAAATTATAGGTACTCTTGTACAATTACTGGTATATGCATCAATTTAACTTGAAATCAGAAATATGTGTGTACCCTGTTGCCCGTGAATTTTTGAGGTAGAGACCAAAAGATACGTTCGGATCTTGTGGCAGGGGGATAACGATAGGACAATTCACCTGCGTTCGTATCAACCGATATTTCCTGAATTGAAGCAGTTCTAGAGCTGCACGGATTTACACAAAATTGTATATTGGTTTCCATTTTATTCATAAACCATGATTTAATAATTTAATAAAAATTACCTATCCGTTAAGGTGAGACCATGTGGGCCATTGAACAATTGCAAATCTATTGTCAATCTGTACAAATTTGCTGATGAGCATTCAGTACTCAGACGAGAGCAGAAGCATTCCAAGCAGCCTTGTGGATTCAGTTCTTGCAATGCGAAAGTTCCTTGCTTGCACAAATTGCAAGTTGGTCCTTCAGTATTTCCCTAAAAAAAGTTTAAACGCCATTTATGAACCTAGATTAACCAATAATTTTTTTATCTATGGGTGAAAGTATGTGAAGAAAACGAACTTTGCAAACACAGTTTCTTCCATCGGGACAATCTGGTCTACTAGACCCACGAGAATCGCAGAAGCATCGCGGAACTTCTAAGGTGCACTCATTTGTCCTAGGGTCTCCAATATATCTGTCTTCACATTGTTCACAGAAGTCTCCCGTAGTATGACCTCGACAATTCTAGGCATTCATGAAAACATTATTAGCAACAGCATTTCTGTTATTTGTTAATAAGTATTAAGTAAGTACATATCAGGGACACGATAATATTATAAAATACAATCCGGAAACAAATTAATTTTTATTGACACTGATTAGTTTACAGTTGACTTACTCTACAGACTCCAGATTTAGGATCGCATTCTTCAGAATGACCATTACAGGAACACGGTTCACATAAACCTAGATACAACCCACGTAAAGATCTTGTGTAACCATAAGCACACTCTTGACAGGAAAGACCAATGTAGCCTTGAGGGCAAGAACACTGTTCTACTGCGAAAGCTCTTTCTCCACCAGTATTTCGAGCAAGGGCATAGTCTAATATAACGTTGCTCAAGCTGAAATAATTAAAAATAGGATGTAATTACGACATATCCTGACCAGGTACATTGCACACGTATAAGATAACTGCATCCTTACTGTGCTTCTCTAGTGCTTGTAGTGTACGTTGCCTTTATAAGGAGAGCATCTAAATTGGCTAAAGCCATAAGCAAATGTTCACGATTTGCAGCTTGTCCATCTTGTCTTTGCCAGTACTGTTCTAAAAGTGGAACTGATATCGTTTCTTGTCTGTTAGCAGGGACTGGTACTTTTCGGAAGTATAAAAGTCGAATATCGTTGCCATTTATTTCTACATCCGCAGCGTTATTTGGAGAATTCTGTCCTCCTGGAGGTGGAACGTACCGTACGGTGTAATTCAAATATCCTCCGTAAGATGTGACTTTGTCTCCCAAGAAGGAATACGGAAGTTGCCAGTAATAAATTTCTGGTGGATAGCGACTGAATTCCTTGAAACCTAATTCTCTGGAATTTCTGTCGAAAGAAAATCCATCACGAATTACATCTCGTTGAGATTCATCAACAAGTGTAAAGTCTTGAGCATTATTGACAAATGTTGCAATTTCCTGTGAAACGACCAAAGGTTAAATTATGAACGGATAATTTAATCTAATTGTATGGGAAATTGTTTTCTCACTTGAGTACGATACCAATTGGAACTTCCACATGTACTTGTAACGCCCATACAGAAGCAACTAATGCAACCGTATTGATTTGTTGAACTCAGATGGAATGTGTTAGGCTTGCATTCGTTACAAATTGTTCCAGTAGCGAAGTCCTGCAAATCATAAAGTTACATTAATGTGTGGGGAGTTCCTCAATAGCAACTTTTGAGCAAGGAGAAGTTTTGCATAAAGTGGAATAGTTAGCAGCAGGATTTTTAGTCCGAGTTGAACATACCCCGATAGACATTGTCCGAAAGCAGACAGAAAAGAAAGTTATATTAACATATTATACATTATTTATGTTGGCATTTACAAAATGTAGAGCAAACACCGAATACCGAGTCATATATAAATAATAGTTTTGTTAGGTTTGGGCAAAAATTGAGACAATACCTTACAAATACATCTGCCAGTTAACGGATCCGGAGTTGGAGATATGCTTCCTTCAACATCACACCTTGCTCCTACACATAAAGATTAAGAGTAGAAAAAATATTAGAATCTACACATATAATAAATTGAAAGTATATAGTACTTTCGTTAGAAAAGTAAAAACAGAGAGTGTGCCAAGATGCGAAATAATATCATTAATCCACATAATTATTATGCAGATATTTAAAACTTTTAATTACCCGCAGGGCGACAATCGTAAGGATAGTCTCGAGATGGCTCATATCCTGGTGTACAAGATTCACAGTTTCGTCCTGTATGGCCCGGGTTACAATTACAAGTTACCTGGTTATCGGTATCTTTGTAGCATGATGGTCCAAATCTAAAATTCCAGAAAAAAAATATTTTCATGTTTCGAAATATAACGATTAAGAAAACATCTGGCAAATAAAATACCTTCGATCATCGCTGGGACACGGGCATGGGCGACAATTATGGAAGTCTAAATAAGTTCCTGGTTGGCAAGTATGAACGGGTATTGTTTTCTTGACACAAATTCCTATCCAAGGGCCTTGCTGCTGCCTTTCGTATCCAGGAGAACATTCCTGGAAAAAAATTGTGATTAGCTTTCTACTTCCTACGTATCACTATTGTAAGTCAATGAAAGTTAAGGCATAAATTGTTTATGTATTCTTACTTCGCATGAGAGACCAGTATAGCCTTGAGGACATCTGCATGATTCTATAAGCGATGTTTGTCCTTGACCTGCATTGCCTTCAGTGGCTCGATCCATTTTAATTTTAGTAATAGTAGTGTCCAGTGATGTCCCTTGATCATATTGAGCTCTACGAAAAATAATTGCAGTCATGATAATCTATTTTTTTTAAACGAGATTTACAATTATCAATTATCTATTTGTATAAAACTCTTAAAATGAATTTCATCTCACCTTATTAATAAATATTCCAATTTTGAAAGAACTTGAAGTATCTCCTCTCTGGATGCAGGTTCAACTCCTGCAGCAGATTGGTCACCTCCCGGTCGACCAGAAACTCTTTTGAACCATTCTCCAGGCCAATACCTAACCGAAATTGGATTTTCCCTTCCTGCTGCGAGACTGTCTCGTCCAAAGTGTACCAATGTCAAATCATGTCCCTATAGAGCAAAAGTAACCACAATTGAGTACAAAAAACTCGTCGTCAGTTCAGATGAGTGCAAATATTTGAAATTACCCTTATAATAACGTCCGGGGCACTAAGAACACGTCCTGAACCTCTGTATCTAAGAGTGTACTTTAAGTAGCCTCCATAACTCCGTAACATATTTCCATTGTAAGAAGGAGGTAATGCGAAATACGGAATAATATCCGAAGGTATGGAAAGAGTCCGAATACTTGATGTTTGAGCTTGAATACCATTTGGGCTGGCTGGTCTCAAAACAGACGGAGGGATGGAATACCGTCTGTCTTGTATGTCAACAGACCCCCCTGTGAGATCTTGAGACACTCCAATTAATCTGTAGTTACTTTCTGGAGGAGGGAGCTGAAAAAATTAATATATGTATATGTAAACAGTTTTGACATGACCATTTTTCAAACAAGAAAGTAATAATCGTCTCACACTAATATTTTCAATACCTGTGTTGTATAAAGACCTGCACTGCTGCACTGACTTGTGTGCCCGAAACAGAAACAGGGAATACATTCTCTAGAGGAAGTAGCGAGATCATTGAAGAATCCTGTAGAGCAAACACCTGCCGGCGGTCTTACTACCAATATACAATCAGGAATTGCGAATGTTGAACCGAGACTGTTTATTGCTTCACAACTGTATGCTCCTTGTTCGGTCATTTGGATATCGTTGCAAGTAAGATATCCAACACCATTAGAGCTGCTAGATATGCACTTGTCTGGAACGTGGCCCCAATTCAATCTCCAGACAATTTCGGGCGTAGGTGTCTGCAATACAAGTTTATTCCGATTTTATTCATTTATGTTAATGATAATTGTTATTCGTCTGAATAAAGTTTAAAGAAATAGCATCAAAACTTTAGTTTCTCAACCCACCCCAATAGCAGTACAGGAAATGTTAAATGTGTCTCCGATATTAATACTGACAAGAGGCGGAGGTGGTCGTAGAATGGAAGGTGGAGCTGCAAAATGATAAAAATGATCATGACCATAAATTGTTTCAAGTGCAATACTGCATCATAAAGTTGTCACACTAACACAAAAACAATAACATATGAACCTTACCGCATCCAGTTTCATCTGAAGTGTCTCTACAGTCAATTTCCTTGTCACAATGAAAGCCTGAAATCATAAATATCAAAGTTCGTATATCGGAAAAAAGTTAGTGCAGATGCATAAAACATGACTACAGTTATATACTCAACAAGTTTTGACATTTCTTCTTAGCAATGGGAATTTTACCTTTGGGAATGCACTGAGACGTGGTTGCACATCTGAATTCATTATACAGGCAAGGAGAGCCTGGTGGAGGTTGGGCACACGACGACTCATCCGTACTATCTCCACAGTCATCATCACCTTAATTGTATAAAATTGATTTCAGTTAATAAATCCGTTGCAGCAATCGTAAAAACCGCAAATTGATTTTTATTTCTTTTACCATCACATCTCCACGTCTTTGGCACGCATTTTTTGTTGGAGCACTGGAACTCGTTAGGCTCACATCCATCTCTTCCGCCTAATGATTTTAAAATACCACAGCTCAATACAGGTTTTATATGTTTAGAAACGGAGGAAGTCTAATTATCTAAACAGCTTACGAAAGCTTGACTCGTCCGCAGCAAAAAGTTTACTATAGATTACACAATCAACTATTGTAAACAACACTTAGTACATTTACACACAGAGATCTTACGGGAATGCATATGAAGATAGTGATAAAGGTAACAGTAACAACATTAAGATCACATATACATATTTTACATGCACACAACTATATTATGTATGTGTTAAGTTCGTATACACCCAGAAGGTACCTACTCATTAGTGTTCCAACACGTATTCAATTAAAGGTAAATAATAAAATATAGTGGTAAAAGAATCCGGTATTTGTAAAAGCAGCTTCCATAATTAAGTGTCAAGGAGAAAAACACAAATCCATCACAATTCACAAGACATCAAATGCAATTATTGTACACACACAGAGGATCATTGTAAAATCAAGTAGGAATATTAAAGACAAGTCGAATTCCTCACGATCAAATTAGATAAGTATAATGCTGGTGTATTACATACAACCTTTTACATTACATATTTACAACACGTAAATTATGCGAACAATAATCGATAAAATCAGTTTCACAGAAACCTAATAATTTCTGATTACGAATGATTAAAGAAAATCTTACCGCATCTCAGTTCATCAGAACGGTCCAAACAGTCGTAAGCGCCATCACACACCTGCACATACAATAAATACCAATTTATGTTCCCGTGTAACCATAATTGGTGAGACTAAATGGGAAAATAATGGTCTAAAGAAGGTTGTAACCTGATTCTTTGATATACAAGCTCCATTGCCACAAGTAGCTTCGTTGACACCACAAGCTGTTGGTGGTCGTGTTGGGGGAGGCTCATCTATAAACGCATAAAACCAATATTTAAATAATCATGAATTAAACTGAATCACTAATGTAGCTTTAGGAAGATACATTTAAGCATCACGAACAATACAAAGGTCTCTACAAAAAATAATAATAAATTGTGGACTACATTTTGTAACGATCATGCATTTGTTGCAACAACTTAGAAACACAAACTATTGTGTAATATATATGTGAATGCATTTTATATGAAATTTTTAATCAGCTAAATGAACACTTAATCGGATTTCCTCTACAGAACACAAAAGTGATAAATAGTTTTTCCATATGAGAAAGACGCTAAATATTATTAATCATGCATGCTCGTAGTGAAACCTGACAGGTCAATAATACATCGCTACATTGTACTAGTGCATTCAGCATAGGAAAACATAATAACATCGTGCAACTTAATAGAATAAGGCGGAGAGAAGCCAATTTAAAGGGCATTTCGGACTATTAACATATTCTCATTGTACATACATACGTTGATGGGAATCATGCATAATGAACTGTAATAAAAAGAATCCCATCACATTCGATAAAATGGAATATTAAATTAATTTAATACCGATGTCAGTAGTGGCATATGTCAAAGGATCAATTTGGGGAAATAGCCCAGATTGCCACTCAGAGTTAGTCATGCCAAAGTCATAGTGCGACAAGATGGAAGGATTCCATAAGGAATTCCCAGCAGCTTGTAAATATGAATTACAGTCATTATTACTATCACACTTTCGTTTCTCAGATTAAATGATCCAAGATATCATAAATTAAGCCACCCATATCAGCCTTTCTGCTACACTTACTTCCTAACCTTAAGTGTTTAATAAACTAGACATTATCTTACATTAACATGTTGATAGTGCGTGGTTAAGTTCAGTTAAGTACATCGCATTTAGACATATTTAACACGTTAGATTACACTCCATTATAATTCTAAAAAATGGATTTGTACATTCTAGCATACTCATTTGATTTATAATGGCTTATCATCAATGCTAATATGAATGATATCATGTAACGGATGTGGAGATAGAATCCTGGCTACCGCACTACGCAAATCTATTTGTAATTCTACAAAAATCTGCGATATCAAAAATTATTTCAACTAAATGATGTTAATACCAGTTTTAGCAAAACCACTTCACAGATAACATTGGAGGAATAATTCTAACATGGATAAGTATAAGTTTTAATACTATAGAAGTTAGGAGAGACACAAAATTATATGTTAACGATTTGTCCCGTAAATAAATGTAATTTTGCTTACATGGGTCAACTCTAAGGTATACAGATACTTGGGCTCCAGAAGTAGAAGATGGATAACCAACAGCTTCGCAAATGTAAGTTCCAGTATGCTCAACAGCAATATTGGGCATTTCGAGACGACCGTTGAAATCCCTTGAACCTGGTGGTAAAGGCATTCCATTTCCTCTGGTCCATCGAACCGCAGCTCTTTGCGAACCCTCATCACGACATTGAAATACAACTTCGTTACCTGTAAAAACCGATAATTAATCTATTTAGACTTTTATACTAAATATTATGAATGTCAACACTCAAGCAGCTTTATCTGTATTTACTAACAAGATGTAAACTATAAGTCATAAATATGTAAACTCTGCTGGTAAAAGTAGAAATGAGCATTCTCTTTATACCCCATGCAGCTCCAGACAAAATGCATTATGTCATGTTCTTGTCTTTTAGGTATTAAAACAAGTTTTAAAGTTTTCAGACATCAGATGCACAATATAAATAGCACACTAGTTTGATAAGATGCTATTGGTGTCAACAAATAAATTGATGAAACCAAGCAATATGTATTACTAAAGACCGTGTGATACTACGACTACACTATACTTACAGATAAGATAAAGTTTTTGATTTATTGTACAATAATTAAACCATACCTACCGGATGTTTATTGCCGATGTAATGTATCACTTACGACGAGATAAGGTAAATTACATTTGAATGTTAGTAAGTACAGAGTTAGTATTAAAGTCAATTTTGACATGGGTTTATGTACAACTTACCTTTGACGACTATGCGAGTTAGCGTGCAAAAGAAAATCGATTCACCGCGAGTTAGACAGGAAGAAAAAGACAGAATAAATGAATATAAATAGCAAATGTAACAAACCCGTAGTGTTATATAGAAGTCTCACCTTGTTTAATGGTTTGATCTGCAGGATAAGTCTTGAGATTTAACGAACCACCTCCAGGTCCAGGTCGAGGCGGTACACCCTCATCACCTGTAGTTTATAATGAAAGCACTGATGAAATAATTTGACGAGAATTATTTCTTAATTATGTTTGCGAATATATTATTGCCTGAAGTACCAGACTAATAAATCACAATCACACAACCTACCACAATTCTCCTCGTCAGAAAAGTCGTTACACTGATATACGCCGTCACATTTTTGAGAGCTATCAATACACTGGTCACGACTTCGGCAAGTAAATTGGCCTGGAAGACAACCGGGCGAAGGGGCTGCAGCTACAAGGTCAAACATCAAATTTAATCCTTTAAATTCAATTTACCACATCAACTTCATTCTTATTCCCATTTCCAGTCTTTGTAAACGAATACAAAACTATCTCAACTACACCCTAAGATTCTATTTAAATCTGTTATTAAATTCATTGAGATTTATACGGCAGTTGCGTTCATCGCCTCCATCTGGGCAGTCTGGTCTCCTATCACACTTGCGGGCATTATCAATGCATGGGCCATTGTTGCTACACTGAAATTGGTCAGCTCTGCAAACTGCAATATACACAATACAATAAGAATAAAACTCATCATGTATTCTTTATTGCCTGTGTGTACTTGTAAAAGTAATCCCATCGTCTGAGTCTCATGCGTTGTAAGTCGCATCCCGTTCTACGGCCCACAAAACTACATCTTCACTATAAAACCTGTCATCATACATTACAATGCAACATAACATGAGACGTAATTTAATGTTAACGTCAACTGCTGATTGTGAAAACGAGCAAGTTTCATATTTTATTACTGCTGTGTAGTTTCTCATTCACAAAAGAGCTGTCTTGCCAATGAGTGTTATTATGTCTTCCATCAACTTATGATGCATCAGATAAAATTGTCATATATATTAGTTCTATGAATTTCGTATTATGCTAAAGCTCATAAATCATGACTAAATAGACTCCTTTACCATCACATTACAAGTACACAATCCCCAAAAGAAAAAATGCGTTTTGTTTGCTGACATACCAGTGGGGCAGTCCAATTCGTCGCTTCCGTCTGCACAATCAAATCTGCAATCAGGTAATTTCCTTTAAAAATCTCTCCTTTCTGACACAATAGTCGCATTGATAGTCTTCACGCATTATCGCATTATACACATTAATATCATATCAATTTCTTCTCTTAGCAGGTTTATAATAATTTACCTCCGGTTGCACCTAGCCGAGAGTGCAACACATCCACCTGCAAGGCAAGTAAACTGGTTTTCAGCGCATACCGGCTTCGTTGTTCCTATATAAAGAATTAATGAAATACTTTTTAATGTGGTATCTTTCGCATGAATAATGAATATTAGGGCTTATTACATTATCATACATAAATGATCTGAAATCTTAGATTTGTTACAGTCCCTCCTCCTAATTCATATTTATTATTACGCAGAAGATGCGACGGATTTTTAACTTAGAGCAAAATGATGATAGAGAAAAGGAAGAACTTACCACAGTCTTTCTCATCTGCACCATCTCCACAGTCCGGGATGGAATCGCACCTGCAAAATATTCAAAGGACAACTTGTTCAGACACTTCATAATAATCAGTCAAATTCAGATGCACATCTTCTGCTACTTAATGCTAATTATTCACTACTTATGCGCTACTACTGCTTTAAGCACTTATTACATTTTTCTAATACTGTTTACAACTACTCAACCGTAAACTTGACTACGTGTTGACTATGTTAGTAAACTTGACTATGTTATGCTATTTGCAATTAAAAGTACACTGGTCTGTATATAATTGTGACCTTAGTACAGATTGCGCTGGTTATCATACTATAACCTGTAAACCGTAAACTGCCTAGAGTAAGTAGGTACTACTAATTAGCATTAAGATGTCCACTTGTAAACGCAACAAATATTTTACGATGTGCACACCAGTATAGGTATGCAATAGTTATGTGGAGCGACTATAGTGAAACATTATACGTGTTCATACTTTCATATTTTCACATCGTTACGATTCTTAGAGAATGCAAATCAAAAATATGTTCTACCTGTAAGCTTGAGGAATGCAGACTGAATTGTCACACTGAAACTCGCCTTCTTTACACTCGGTGGCTAAAGGATAATAAAAGGTACATGGTGCATAAAAATACATTCAGTATTGTATTTGTGTTTTATTATAATCTTGAAAATCTTACTTTGTTAAGTTTTATTACTATTGAAAAGTCAAAGCTCTATGCAAGACATTCAACTCACCGCAATTGTCTTCGTCATCTCCGTCGATGCAATCATCGATTTGATCGCATCTCTTGTCGTTTTCAATGCATTTACCGCTCTTGCATCGGAAAGAATTTTTACAAGTCACTGTGGTTGCAAAGAATGTTTGTTAGGAGAGTTGCCAATGAATATTTTTCTTGAGTCACAATTACAAATAAGAAATTCACTGAACACTAAAATACACTTACAGCAGTTCCTTTCATCCGAATTATCAGGGCATTCTTGCGTCCCTGAGCATCTCAAGTACTCAGGAATGCACACACCATCATCACATTGAAATTCTCCAGCCCTGCAACTCTGAGCTGTAAAGTAAACCAAAGAACCTCAAAATAAATCCGATTATTATCTTGAGTTGTGACATTTACAGAAAGAGGCAGACTGGAACCTTTCTTTTTTATTTTCTCACATTTAACGCGTAAAATAAACAGAACACCCTACTCAAAAGAGCTCATAAAACTATAGCAAATAAGAATAGCTCCATACCACACCGAAAATAAGCCCTAAACAGGAGCATCTTACAAGTGAACTTCACATCAGAACCGCGTGATAAGCAAATACTAAAATACTGCATCTCTATATATATTTGTACGAGTGCTTTATTGGCACCATTTAAATAGAATTCCAACACAATACTCAGGGCAAGGCTGAAAGAAAACCACACTCCGCGAAATACATTCTACAATATGCAATCCGCTAAAAGAATGAAGTTTCTACATAAAACGGGAGCCACAATTAAACCTTTAAGTAGATAGGTATGTTTAAGTACACGCATTTTCTGTGCCTATACTTAAACAAATCAGTTAACAAAGAAAAAATCCCTTATAAAAATTCCTTTCATTTATGAGACTACCTTAGACAAAGTTCTCACTTCAAAGGGTTTGCTTTACATAACATCGATAAAAGTTGAAAAGATGTCTCAGAAATTATAATAACAATAACAATGGCACGCCAGGTAGGGGTAAGAAAAACTAATAAAAATAAAAACAAGTTTAGCAAGTAAAACTAAGGGTTTACCTGTCCTAAACAAATAAATTCATTGAAAGCAGAAAATTAAACAAACTAATAAGATTTTGCATGCAAAGATTCTCTTTTGACAGCTGGAAGAGTTGCACATGCAGTTGAAGCGATTTTTTCCATAAAAGTTTCTTATGGGTGTTCTGACTAATGTATTTATGGCAAGCAATGAATATCTGTACGGATAAATATGCAGCAGTCCGAGTTCAGACAACTTACAAATACATAATTCTTGCAAAATTGCACTGTCGCAGAAATTGTGTGAGCACACGTTGAGAAATGTAGTTTACAACTACTCAACGTGTAGTCGGGTGTGGGAGTTGGTGGAAATTAATGCAGAAATTACTTGAAGGAGATGAAACAGATGTGTATACAAAATTGGTACAAAGGGTGCGGTGTCATATGGATCCTAATGTTAAAGAAACGTTCAAGGGTTCAAGCCGTCATAATAATAATGAGCTACATCTAAGGCCAGGAAGATCATTCTCAACTCAAACGAGTAACAAATTGCAGTATGGAGGAAATTCTAGTATCCTACTTTCTTGTAACTTGCAACAGATGTAATAACTTTATGAATTTGTAAGGTTTGATGTGTACAAACACAAACTCGTGTATCTGTAAAACTGTGCGTGGGGAGATATGAGAAAGCAAAATATCTCATGCGCTATACCTACTAAAGAAGTAAAATGAGCTATGGAGAAGAGGCAGACAGAAACATTAGACTTGCATTTAATTGTAGAAGCTTAAGAATACCCAAGATGCTTATGAATCTGCCTATGAGACTGTAAGCTGACATGATATTCTCATAAACCACATAAACGCATTGCTGTCAACTAACCTTAAGTGAAGATGATGATAAACTAATATGAAGCTGTAAACGGATTTAGCACATTTAGCTTTTACCTCTGTAAAACTTCATTGTGTAACTCAATGCAATTGGAAAGGCAAATAAAAAGGTCAGCTGACGTGAATTGTGAAAAAGTGACTATCTGCACCTATATAAGAAAACTTGAGCTGAATGAATATGCCAGTCAGTGTCGAGCTGGTGTGTGGATGAGTTACAAACAGTCTTGTAAACTGCCACGATAAAGTCATGAAATAAATACGTGTACGTAATATGCTCGTATACCTGTCAACTACTCACCAATAAATATAAAATGTATATATGAAAGTCTACTCTGCATGTTATGTATGTTCATGCAGTTCAGGTGAAACACACATGTAGACTCTATTCAGTCTGACTAAGTTTAACTTCTTCATTCCAATCCATATGCATTGTGCCTTGCACCTTCCACTACGAAGGAAATGCAAATAAAATGCTTAGTCGAGTTGTGAAAACGACCAGAGTCTTTGTAGCATTAAGTCAAGAAGTATAATATAAGCTCGCTCGTATAGTAAATGTGCATAGGTGTGGAGAATGAGTTGCAAACAATCTTGTCAACTTTAGGCGTTATGTCATACTTCTGCAAGACGAGTTCATAGATGCTATACCATTATATAGGTATGTATACAGAGATACGCCAAATCGTATGCAATATGTATTTAGTAGTTTATAAAGTGTGTAGTAGTATAGTAATGTCATATTGTGCTTTTAGTAGAATATTTTCTTAGATGTACTCTATGCAGTATGCACTGTAGTTTTACTTTTACAAATAACTCCAGTTAGTCTCTGCTGCTGCATTGCGATGCGAACTGTGGATTCCAGAAGCAGTCTCAAAACCCAAAACACACGGAAACTGATCCTTTGGTTATGCTAGGAGATGGGTTATTGGAGTGCTTTTGCACATTCAGTCGGCACATAACATCTAAAATACCACAAGCATACACGCTGCTGAGTTAACCATCATCGTACTCTCATCACAAGCCCAACAAGCTTCACAAATAATAAAACGTCTCATTTTGTGTACTGACATGTCATTTTCTATGCTTTGTTTTCCATTGCAACGCGTTCGCAATGACAATGATCCTCGATCTGTTTTGTCTGCATTTCTCATTGTGTGCTTGTTTTTAACAGCACTGATGAGCATAGTATTGTGCATTTGGTATCCTTTATCATTTCTTTAAAGCATTCGCACAGACGAGGAAAAATGAAAGTAAAGCGTGAAAGCAAGGGAAAGTCAATTTGATTAATGAGTCATTTAACTAATGTAAATATATGTAAATATAAGCCCTTCTCTAGTAGTTCTTCTAATGTAAAATAACTTACTGCAATTATTTTCGTCTGAGTAGTCTCTACAGTCAACCCTTCCATTGCATCTTTCCGAGCTCGAAATGCACGTTCCATCTCCGCAACGGAATTGTGATGGCGTACAAGGAACTAAAACATGAAAGTTTAAGAAATAAGTATATATTTATATAGAATGATCATTTGTTAGCTTTTTGTAGAAAAGTGTCAACGAGGTTCTCTGTTATTATTGAAATTTTTAAAATAACAGAATTACATTTCTGTTTTTCTATATACTATTTGACATGCAGAACCAGATATTATTGCTTAAATGTTATTCGACCTGGACCTGGACGTGTGGGGCAGTTTCTTTCATCAGAATCATCCGAACAATCTGGAACTCCATCACAAAGACGCGTTTCGCTGATACAAGACCCATCTCGGCACTGGTGTTCGTAAGAAGAGCAAGGCAGAACTGTATTACAAATATAACAGAAGTTTAATAAAAGCTAGAAAAATATTTGATAGAGTTAAGTCACAAGAAGTCGGCTATCACCGAACAGACAGGTTATTAATATTTTGAGAGATTGAGTAAATAACCACAGGCGGCAATAGAACAGAGAACTCAAGCTGAAATGAATATTATGTCTTGTCGTGCTCTTTCTTGTTAACGTTTTCTGTGATATCATGAGCGTGTGCTTGAGCACATCTCCTTTCCTTCACACAGTCTCAACTCAATCTACACTCTTAACTAGGCCTCCTCCCTTCTCTTCCTGGTTGGTTTGCTTTGGCTGTATGTATTTGGCCACAGCTCAAATACACAACAAGTTATTACATTTCCACTCATATTCAGTTCATAAATGGGAAACTAATCTTTACATATTCCACTCTGTAAATTTTATTATGCGTCCATCTCCATATAAGAAACGCATCAATGGTAAAGAACAATGTTACAACACATAGAAATTATAATGTTCCATCTCCGTCTTCAATAGAATTTACAAGACGGAAATAAAGCCCATGAATGAATGAACCATCTCGTTCTTGTTTCTGTCTTTGCCCTTGCTGAGTTATTTGATTAATACACTGATATCATAACTAGAAAGTTTTACATAATACCTAATACATCTCAGTTGTGTGTTGGAGATATTACTATAATATGAGAAAATGAAAGTGGGGTATTATCTCCAATGCTTTCCCTGTATTTTGTTTTATGGACATATTAAATGCATGTTTTTATTTGCACAAATTTAAATGCATAAAAACTCCATTCGTTTATAATAGAGACATCAAATAAAATTTCACAGTCAAATTTGCAGATCACAGAGTTGAATTCTTCAAGCTTTGAACTTCACTTAACTGACTTAACTGAAAGGAATGCACCATAGACCATAGTGTGCTAAATGAACAATTATTTCGGTAGTTGCTACTTAATTTTCTGAGAGTGTTATGTTCGAAGCTACGTGCTGCTGTAGAAGGTAATATATTTATCTGTGGGGTATGTGCATAAAATTATTGCCGATTTATGAGCAAGAAACGTGACAAAAAATGGAAATCTGTTTCTCAGACATCCTGACCAAACCCAAGGTTAAATACGTGAAAACTGTTTATGCTCTGGCTTTCCAAGAAAGATAATAAGTTTAGTCTGCTTCACGAAGCAATTACATTGTGTATGGTTTGATACCAGGACTAGCTAAAGTAAAATGTAGTACGAGTTTGAGTACAGGGTTTAAACTGTTTCTAAAGAGATACATCAAACACTGTCTATGACACAATAATCTGGGGGGCCTTATCTGATTCTTCATTAATCATTCGAATTCTCCTACTAAGATAAATACTCCTTACGAATGGCTTCACTTCCTTAAAATGAATCTACAGAAACTCGAAGCGTAACTCGGCAGAAGACATGCTCACTTTGTTCGATGGCAACCAGTCATTTAGACAGAACACAAATGAGTAGAGCAAAATAGTCTCTACCTGACTAGACAAGAGATTCCGAACTCTCGTAAACATGTCAGTTTTTCATGCTAAAACTTGTAGAAGTGAGCAAAACGTGAGAAAGAAACCGACAAATGGCTAATGCTAAATGAACATTAGCAACAACAATTCCACGACACAACGAAACATTAGTACAGGCTTAAAATCCCCCTTTACTACATAAGTAACTGACACCTCCTTCTTGCTCCAAGAAAAATCTTTGTGTCAAAAAGCAGAAAATAACTTACTGCATCCTTCTTCGTCTGATCCATCGTTACAATCGTAATGCCCATTGCATCGATCAGAGCTGGAAACACAAGAGTCGTCTCTGCATCGAAATTGTGTAGCCGTACAGTTTGGTTTAGCTGGAAAGTAAAAATAAACTGATATCAATGAACCGTTTTTAAATCAAGCCTTTCAACTCAACAGGTAGCAATGGAATAGTAAAAAACAAGCGAATTGTTAGCTTAACGCATCTACAATTCTCTCTAAAGTATCGATCTGAGAATGGGCGTCACTTACAAACTATGTAGTTTGAGCTTACCTTTACTTACCTAAGGTGGGCATCGCTTTACAAGGGTATATAACTATAATCTACTGGTACTACTACTACGAATTGTCTAGTTTATTGTTACTTTTTTGCAGTTTTTCATTTTTCTACTCACACGAAGCATCTTCTAGTAGGTGGTGCATGACACGCACGTGCAACATTCAAGATTCTATGTAAATTTACTCACAAACACACATCCCTACAACCCAACACAATGAAAAAGGTTTACCTAACACTCACATTAACAATCAAGCATTCATTCAAGTGAACAATAAGCAGTTTAACAAAATGAAGATTCAATTGTCGATAAAATAGACAACTAGTGCACTCAAAACGATAACAAGATTAATCTGCTTAAAATTTCAATTCTGTCTGAAAGTTCAACAACAAACTTTCTTCTGAGCTCATATAATTGTACATCAGACAGGCAACGGATTCTCAATTCTCAAATCCTCATAGGAAGATTCGGCAGCATAAACTACTCATTACTTTTGCATAGTGCATGTTGTATAGATTTTCATTGCATGCATAATAAGTACAATAATTATTAAATCCCATACATTTCTCCGGATTTAATTTATACGCATAAGAATGCAGCATGGAAAATAGCATGTGTTAATGTAATGATCAAAAGCTGTGTGAATTGATCTTTGTCAGACAATTGACTCCATAACTCATTCACTCATTCTTTACTAACTACAAAGTCTTAAAACTTGATCAATTATATCGAAACTGGCACCTACATGCACTGAGAAGCAACTCAACGAATGGAATGAAATCAAAAATTAAGCGAAACAAGAAGCCCAGGTCCACTTCGCCTTCAACAACTTCTATACAACTCACTACTACAGCAATATCATCCGCAATTTTTTACAATAAATCGACAGTCTTTTTCTCTTATGCATCATAAATAAAGCATTAATATCTTGCTTTTGAATCACTTACGATATGATAATATTGCCAGGTGATCACCTTAACCTTCGAATTATTGATACGATTGGCATTTTGATACATACAAAGATAAACTGCAAACTACATCATTAAAACTTGCAGATAGACATGCACATACAATACATACTGATACCTAATAACATATCCAATGAAAACTACTAAGAAATCTTTACAAATTCCGTCAACATAATATACATGTGTAGTGCAATCCATAGTAAAAATGCAAAGCTTACTATAGAACGTAAGAATACTAATTGATGCTTGTCTCACATTCGAATAGGAAAAGTTGCCTACTTGTGACATTGAAAATATTGTGTGTCTGGTGAGAATGAGTATTTTAGTCTGGTAAAAAAATGTGAGCTTTAGATTACAAGACATTAAAATTTGCAAGTCCGAATGGTTTTGCGTAGCTACAGCTAGTGATGATAATAATAGTGCGAATTGGAATCAAACTGATACTCTGTTATAATGAATGCGAACAAATCAAGCAGGGCTGGACTGGATTCAAATAACAAGTAAGTAATCTTAACAAATGGAAGGGCAACAGAACACAAACTGCAAACAGCAGGAATTCTTGCAACTCAAGACAAAAGCAAACAGATCCCTTTACACAAATTACTGTATATATCTCTTCCCTATCCGTATTGCACAATGAGACTATGCATTTACTTTTAGTTTGGGACAGACTGAAGACTATGCATTGACTACATGAAGGGAAATTGAAGGAAAAAAACACAATGTCATATACAGCGTGTAGGCATATAGGAATGCAATGTAATATGAAGATATGGTATTCGTGCTCACACAAACACATGCTATACGCTTCACGCTACGTGGAAATGTGGAACGTATAGGATTTTTTCACTTTTGCCGAACAACTGAAAATAAAGAAAAACAAAGTGGAAAATATGAGATTTTACGGTACTTAGCCCGGTTGTTAAAATCTTGGCAAAGGAAACCCATCGTATTTATGACATGTTACAACTAAACAACATCACTAAAACATTGCGTGGGTAATTTACTCAACACAACACTTGCATACAATTCTCAACTTTAAGCAACAAAATAATAATTCAACAGAATCACCCTAATATTCCTACAGTGCAAAAAGTGCTTTATACTAATCTCAGTCTGCCCCACGATGAAAGTTGAATCATAGGTCAAAGGATCATAATTATATCTTTGGATCTTAAGATATATATGCACCTAACAATAGTTCCTACACAACAGACATGTTATAAAAGATAAAAATTATACCAAACACAGACACTGCTCACACTACTTCATGTACTGTATAATATAATGCTGTAGGTAATCAATCAATATTTTTATTTCACCGTTGTCTATTTGCATGCAGCATGCATGTACATCTGCCCACTACTGCATAATTGATTCTTCATTATTATCATTAAAATAATAATATGCTAAATATGGCTACGCTCGCTGTAGCATCAACGCACACCTACTTGCAAAAATGTATTTCAACAACACGTTAACATTGCACTGAATTTATAAAAATTAAACCCTTACGTTACTTACATGCTCTTTTATTATATGATTATATTACAACTGCATATTACCTACTGTGTACAAATCAGCTTAGGTATCAAGACGTGCAGCTGTGTAAGTAGGGATATACCTAGTGAGCTTCTATAAATTTTCATTAACGTGTACTTTAGAAACACTAAATGTAATAGAAATTGCAACTTTGCTAAAATTATCAGGCGATACGGCATTATATTGTGAATGTTCTTTCTCTTTCGTTCTTGGTATTACAGTAGTAGAAGTGTTTTCTGTGTCTCATTTCCGTTATCTCATATATATGAACTGTGCTAAAAATTGTAAAAAGGCAGTGTGAAAATGTGGAAACACATGTAATGTGTAGCAACTGATATATACATACATATACACAGATAATTACGACACAAAAGCCAGACGTATATAAACAAGAAATACGATCCTGTAAATACTTACAGTTGTCACCTTTTCTTGGCAAAGGTGACAAATGTATTACAAATTGCAATCATGCTCGAGTAATACTTTGCTTACTTTCTTGTTAAGTTGAGATAACACATGAAACACGCATTGTTACACAAATTCTAAAGAAAATAGTTGGACTCGCCTGTTTTTAACTCAAGCAACAAAATACAATTGTATATAGGTAGGTACCTATGCATTATATAGACCATATTTATGAAGTACACCGGAGCATATACCTACACATGCTTACTTTTAGCAAAACTACATAGGTACACTGACAAGTATTAATACAACAAGCCTATAAGAAAACTTTAACAAACAAAAGACAGAAGTCATTGTTCTTTCAACCATACCGAAACACTCCTGTGTGTGTCTTCCAGTTTGCAGAAACGTATTCCATTAAAAATAGATGGAATTTTTCCGATTGACGGTTCATGTATCATTTGAAAATTGGATGAGAATAGTGTGGCTGAGAGCTTTGAGGCTAAGGTGACTCATGCACTGGCGATAAACTAATGAAATAGAACAGCAGAGCATAGCGTATGGGATATATCGCTAGAGACAGAACTTTCCAGCCAAACTAAAGTGAAGGAAACAACTCTATAATAAACTACATCCCTACTATAACAGCTTAATTATGCATTTACCCATATAATAAACTACATGTGCAGATCATGAACATAAAAATGAGTACAATGTACACTTACTCACCACAATTGATTTAGAGCGTTACGAAATACCATAAATAATATAAGAAGAAACTAATAAGCAGACTGCACTACAATATATCTTAGGAATATGCATGCTTAAGATAAAGTGAGAATCTATATAGGCAGAGTGTAAGGTAATGACAGAGCCAAAGAGATGACAACATGTTCACTCACGACGGCAGTATTTTTCGTCAGATCCGTCAAGTAAACAATCTATCTGTTGATCGCAAACGGATGATCGCAATATGCAATCCCCAATGTCGCACTCCCATTCAAATGGTAAACATTCTGCTCTCATAGTCAGTCAGTGCGTGGATTTACATATAATAACAGAACACAATAGAATAAAGATGAGCGAGTTAAGTTCTCCTATATAGATAAGACGGGGATAAGGTGTTTCACCTTCCCGGTTCACTTTCGCCTCAAAATGCAAATATCTAACTCACGGCAGTTGAACTCATCCGAAGCGTCTGAACAATCGTCATTCCCATCGCATTTCCTCATGAAGTCTATACACTGTCCGCTGACGCATGCAAATTGAAACCCTTGACCATTGTTATTACAGTGTCTTCTTTTATCTGAAAAGAGGTTCAGCAAGCCCAAGAATTTATTCTTTTTTATTTGGCACTCCCATAATCAGTCATCGAGTCCTCAGGACTGACTGGACTCTCAACTTAAGGAAAAAGTGTAAAGCACGGCATTCCATTACTTCTGTCCCGTCTGTCATTAAATTCTCTCAGCCAGTCACTCAACAATCATACATCAAAATTGACGAGTCGCGTGAAATGTGTATCAGAAATCAATTAACAGCAAAGATTTCCTGATCCCTCCTAACCTAAAAGTTTACGATTTGGAACGGAAGGGTAAAGTACTGAAGAAAATTATTGAACTACAATACAGAGCTAATAATAAAACCAAAGAACCATGCGTAACTACGACGAGACTGTTTTAACTTAACAGAGACCTTCTGAAAAGAGACAGCAACAATTCTTCTGTTTTGTTTATACACAATGTGACTTACTTTACTTACTTAGAGACGAAGTTAAGTTCAAAGATCAAATCAAAAATGCGTTTCACTTCAGTAGACTTATCAGATAAAAGAAAGATTATACAGGGCTTGTTTTTTACATTACGTAAAGAGGACCCAACCCTTGAAACTCATGTCTCTGCCTTGTAAATTCCCAAAGCGAGACTCCTGACAGAGCCAAACAGAGTTAAGCCAAAAGTCAAAGCTTTAACTCGAATAATTAGACTCACATTAGCCATGAATACATTCAAGGAACTCTAAAGTACGTGTTTGTATTATACTAACTTATGTACGGACTCCGTTCTCTCTTTCTTTGATTTCCTCTTCCTTCCCCTAGTACAATTTCAAGCGATGCAACATACGGAATTATCTGTAGTAGTTATTTTCATTCACATTGTAGTTAAATGCACTTACTTAGCTTGTGTTCCTAGTTCCTAGCAATTCAAATGAATCGGATTATTCTTGTATGAAATAGAATCACGAGTGCTTTGCTTGACTAAACGTGGCCCCCCATATCCCTTGTTTTGTATAGTTTAACATTGACAAAGTGTTTCATCCCGTGACATGACACGACATGACTCCAGGCATTGGTCAGATGTCAGAACGATACAGCTTATATATTATGAAATGGTACTTTTCTGCCATCACCGTAATCATAACGTTCTCACATTTTATTTACGAGATTTTTACTTTACGTACTACTTGACTCGTTCACGGTGTACTGCAACATATCTTAGCATTAACTTTAAGTATGTAGTTCATACATAGTTCTTAACATTATGCTTTATGCTTAACGAAAGTAGCAAAAACATCTACTAAAATATTTTTATTATAGGTATACTGTAGACATTTGTCTCACATTATTTGAAAACCTTTCAAGTGAGTGTGGTGCAGTAAATAGAAATATTTACTATTGGCAAACCTGAGGAACACTGTGCACACTGTTGCAAATGTGTATTACAGTGTGTAATGAATTCTATTACACCCTAAAGTAATGTAAATTAATGCTCAGACATTTAAAATGGAGAAGATATGTACATAAAAGCATCCTCTTTAATATGTTATGTAGTAATAATGGAAAACCTGGCGACTCATTACATGCTGGCTGATTATAAAGTACGTATTATATGGTTCAGTCTAAATCACCACACTACAACAGCTAACCAGCCTACGCTTAACCACTCATTCAAAATGCCAACAAAGTGCGGAGAAACAAGAGAACCACAGACCGGACCAAATCAGACTTCTTCAAAGAGACGTCTAGTCGATTGGTCTAACCGTCTTATTTCATGATGGCTATTTGGTTATGGAATATTTGTATGAAGTATGGAGGATGCAGTTTTATTTTGTAAAGACCAATTACAGAGATATTAAAGTACAGAGATATGCCTCACGACTATTAATAAGTTCCTTCCTACACTCCAGACAACAACACTCCTACTGCAATAACATGTAAATGATCGCATTTCATTTTCAAGAAACAGACGAACAAAGGTGCTCCCTAATTGCTGTGGAGTACACTAAGAAAAGGAATGTGTGCTGAAGAATTTAGCATGGTTGATTAGTATCGAGATTCTTTAGTAAGTAGGAGAAGGATAATGTTTTGAATGAAGTGAGTGAGAATGAATGAAAGACATACCTTGACCAGTGACCGAAATAAAGTTGATGATGAGATAAAAGAGCAGAAGAAAGCACTTTGAGTTAGCCATCCGAAAATTATGAGATGACATCTTTCACACACTTGGACACAAGTGAGGATGACTCTGGCGAATGGAGCTGAACTTAGAACTGCTGATAAGGGAGAGACATTCGGGTGAAATTATGATGAAGCGGAGGAATATCTGCTACTAGTGCCGCTACAGTGGTGACTGCTACAGAAACTCGGGAGTGTGTGTTATGTGTTCAGCTATGTATTATGTTCTATGTGATGTGCCGACCCGTTGTGAGTAAATTATGTCGGCGGATGATGATGATGCCCCTTGGCTTGCTCCTAGCTCTCCAACTACTTATTATATTAGTAATAATAATAATATATCAGCTAACAATAAATGATGATAAACGAGGAGCTCGACTTGGTGTCAATCAAAGCGGTCGTCGTGGCAGTGGCAAGAGAGGCACTAACGCTGTAGACGAAACTGTCATGAGACTCGTTCGGTGGAATGTGTTTGAGGGAAACCGAAGAAGAGCCAGAGTGAGACCAGAAGAGCCGATTCTACTATTCTACTAGAAACTACAGCCAAGCCAAAGTCAGTCTTCCAATTCTTCTTGTACTGATATTTCATATGGATGTGATGTGGTGATGTGTTGTGTGCGACTTGTGCTCCTTCTCTACATCTCGTCTCTCTGGTCTCTCTACACTTCACTTCGCAGCTCTTCTCTATGTATAGGCTTAAATCCCCATCCCACAAAAGGAGAAGCCCACCCTTTTAGCTTGAGCTAGTCTAAGAAGAACCTTCCTTACTTTTCATATTTATGTCTGTTCACCCTTTATCGCAAATCCTTCATCACGAGTCAAGCTCAACCACCTCATACTTACAAACATCACAATGCTTACTATTGTATTTTAGATTAAATTTCATATAGATTCCTCCATTAGGCCTCCTGTCCTGTCCGACTAACTTGGCTAGCTCATTCCAACTTGAATCTGCTGCACTATGCAAAATTAAGTGCAGACAGATAGAGATATTGCAAAACTGGCTCCGCAAACCGGGTGCTTCTTTCCTTCCCTTTAGTCATATAATCAAAGAATACAATGAGACAATCTAACCACTAGACGAGTGAGACAGCAGGCATTCAGCGCCAAGCACAGCTCCAACACTAATATTGGTCTTCGCCTCAGTCTTCACTTTGCACTGCCATTGCCTTGCATCGTCTCCAGAATAGAACAACTTTCCTTCCCGTCCTTTTATCAGTAACAGTAGCAATATCGTGGCTGCAGCCACTATCGAGTATCAACTGCATAAACAGTAAGTACATTACAATAGCAGTCTGCACTGCACTGCAATACAACTTCACACTCCTCTTTTATATACTCTCTAATTTACTTATCAGTACAAGTGCAATACATCCAAATGCTGCTCAAAGCTGCTCCCAGGGTAGTACTCGGTACTTGCACATACGCAGAAAAAACTATTATTACCTAATCTTTATAATAAGAGTCAATTTCAATCTTAATTTCATTGAATCTTGTAAGACATTCAGACACACAACCAAAACCAGTCAATTATATATTTATTCGTCAATTACTAAAACTTTTATGATTCTCTGTAGGTCTGTAGGATTGTACTTTGTCAAGTGTTAATGCGTAGGTTAATGTATATAGATTTGCCACTTTGCCCTTGCTTGCGCAATGCTTAGGTAACTCGTAACTCGTAATTCTTTTAATCCTATTTTCATATTAAAAAAGGGCACAAAAAATTTATTCGTCTAATATTCTATTTTATGACTAACTATAAGTCACATTCGTGCTAATCAAGGGGCCTTTAGTTGGCTTACAATTAGTAAGTTAAATGCTCGTCTCATCTAAAGTATAATATTGCTATTTCAGTAATAAACAGACTCAATTTAAAAACTCAATTTCATTGACATGTTACGAAATTCATTTTAAACTTGGTTAAAACCAGCTAATGTAAGTATTTGTTCATTTTTCGTCAATTAGAAGTTTTACGTGATTATCTGCAAGATTATAAGCAGCTAACTTAGCAAAGAGTACAGGAATACTGGATTTGCTATTAGTAGTTTGCTTTTGCTTATTTTCATGCCTATACTCTGAAAACAACAAGGTAGTATATACATCTTCATCTCCCTATAATGTTAATATTAAGAAATCCATGTTTACAAAAAATGTTGTAAGTATTTCACTTGGCTTTGTATGCCTATTGCTAATCAAGGTAGGTTTAGTTGGTTTAGCAAGTGAAATGTTTGTGTCTCACAGGGTGAATGCAAGTTAAAGCCATTCTCCATTAATGTCAGGCACGCACCAAAAGTACCCTAGCCATCCTTTAAGTACCATTGAGTTTTCTAAAGATTAGCTTTCGAAGAGAGTTTTCGTGATGTTTTTATTCCTCGATTGTGTCGTAGACGAGCTCATAGCGTTTTAGAAACATTACCACATACTTAGACGAAGCAGTATAATTCATAGGAACACCGGCTAGGGCACGTCACATGAGAATTTATGCTCTGACTCGGTCTGAACCTTACGATATGTTCTGCTTCGTAGTTTTATGTTTTGCTGCAAGTCTCCTACTGATCTTCCGTATATTTGCACCTACTGCTACCTTCAAACAGTGAACTCAAATCCAAACATTATTTTATTATGGAAAAACTGTTAGCATATACACAAGCCCGCCTGGTTCGAGTCAAATGAAATACAATCTGCATGACTTCGTTGGCATGCATGCCTCGAGTAGGCTCCCTGTTCTGCTTCGCTCTCTCCGACTACTATTTGTATGCATAGATAAATAGAAATTTCTCTCGCGTTGTTGGTATGCTAATGTAATGTAAATGTCTGGACTGCTTTTATTGAATGCTGCGATGATATAATAGCTGACCGCCTGGGAATTTGGACTTCGTCTCACTTGCGATTTCTAATAAGAGGTCCGTCACGTATGCTGAGGTCACACCTGAGACCTCATTCTCAATTATAGTGATTTCCTCACAACCACACATGGCTGATTTATTGCATCACTAATAAAAGTAAGTCCTCTCTGACCACCTTTAACCAAATCAAATAACCTGCCTAGTCGTCATTAAACGAACATCTTCACTACACTACTTATTATATGCCCACATTGCGTACAAACAGATACAACTGGGGCTAAAATGCTGAAAGAGCATCATATTGTGAGATTACCTAGTCCTTGTCGAAATTCTATATACCTATAGAGTTAACTCAACTAAAATTCTGAACAAAATCAATTATAATATATATGCTGCACGCATAGAGTCACACACAACAGAAATGTAACCGAACAAACGTTATTATGTGTTTCTCACAAATTATACACCAAGGTTAATCTGCAAACCCACTCCAACAATTACACACTGAGAGTTAATCTTTCAGACGAGATATAAATATGTAAATGTGTGCTCATTTTTCATAAATTAAAAGCAAAGAGATATTAAGCAAATAATATTTTGAACGAAGGAACTTACATGGAGTGCAATTGGTTTCGTCTGAGCCATCTTCACAGTCTATGACACCTATATGAAATAAAAATATTTTTATTAGTACAATGAGATATAAACTTTGATATGGAATGGAATGGCAAAAGACTGATGATGACGTGATCATCAGAATAAAGTTGACGTAACCGCTACGATGAACTGAGCTTACCGTCACACATCATGCTCTTCGGTCGACATTTCGTAAGGTCACAAGAGAAATGCTCGGGAGGACAACTACCCTCTGAAAAAATAGTTGAAATGACAATGAGTGCATATGAATGAGAAAAAGACAGCTCATTTTTAAAAATATGAATGAGCTACTCTGTCAGTGCATTTGTACGATCAAATGAAATATTGTGCATATGAACACACTTCATCCTCACAATACAATCAGTTAGCTAAGTGGACATGACAAGTGGTTTGGTTTGGCGTGTTAGCAAAATTAGTCCCTTGGTAAGTGAAGTTGCATTGCAACAATGCAGTTCCTTGCATTGGGGTTATTCATTATGTTATCAATTATGACAGCCCAGCCAGCCTGGATTCATTCACTTGATAAAATTCAATAAATCTGAATTAAACTGATGAAGCAAGAGTTGGTTTTAATTGCTGGGTCCACTTTAACAACAACAACACAATTACTCACCCCATGTACAAAAGTTACAACAAATATAGTGAAATGAACAAACTAGCGTTGGACAAAGGGACAGTCCATTGACTGTTAATTGGGCAGACGCAGGGTTAGAGGAAGAAGAATATCTCCTTTAAATTACAGGTTGGTTAGCTGCTCTGACACGTTTATGTGTGAGCTTAGTGGTTTCAGTACAGTGTATAATTATAAATGCATTCTTGCAGTTAATGATTTATCATTATTTCCCTGGTAGTTTACTTAAAAAGCACTGTGTCACTATTTCATTAGTCCGCACATTGGTTATAGGCGCACTTCATTTATATTCCATTAATTAATTCACGAAGCATGGATTACACCCATAAATAAATGTTAAAAACGTACCCCTATTCAGTTAACAACCTCACGATCATCACAATTGCAGTGAAAGCAAACTATATCTAACCTCATTCAATAATTTTAGTCTTAACATTTATTCCATTAAGGTATACAATTTTAAGCTATGTCAAAACTGTTATACATATTTACATTAGTTCCACAAGGCTATTATTGTCTGTATCACATTTATAAGTTATTGGGGTTGATAATAATATTTTCTATATCGTATAAATTAAAGCCTTTACCAACTCATGCAAATTATTTGTATAGTAAGCCACATAGCAAACCGAAATCATGCACTTGTCTTGTCATGCACCTTCACAATCACTTAAATTTTGCAATGCAGACAGTAAAAATCAAGGTGAATCTTATTTGATAAAAAGAGAAAGCAAGTAGACGCTTACCACACTTCATTTCGTCTGAATCATCAGGGCAATCCGAATTTCCATCACACACCTAATAAGATATTGATTTACAATTCTAATTTCTACCGTTCATTTTTACACTAACTACTTTGATCATTCAGCTAGTAATTCAGGATATAAAATATTAACACACAATGGAAGAGCTTTCCATACAAATTATCAATATACTAATTTTATATTCAACTTATGAAATATGATTTAACCTGATCTGAACAAATATAGGCTTGACCATCACTACAACGAACTTGATCGTCTGCTCTACAGCCTTCGACTTTAGCAGGAAGCGGCACGGGTACTTCTCCCACAGTAACAATTTCAGGCGTTGGTCCAACCGTTGTTCGCGGGGCTGAAGTGACAACGCGAGGCATTTCCGTCGTAGACGTCGCAGGTCCGATGGCTACATTGAATAATTGAAATAACAAGCGTTCTGGTATCATGCATTGCTCAACATGCAATCTGAATTAATAATACAGTATACAATAACGAGAACATGCAGTTGCAATTCGCAGCGACCACATTCTGATAATGATTACCATATACCAAACGATAGATGAAGTGAAGAATAAATTATAAAGATAAAAATAACATACTATTGAGAATGTATAGAAACATCGTAACCTGTGACGTAAACATTTAAACCTTAAAATAATTTATGTTAAGCATATACGAGTCAATGTCTTTTCAGTTGACTCATCCAACGTTCTTAAAAATAATAGTCACTTTTAATTTGCAAACAGAAACAAATGTCGTTCGTGTGTTATATATAAACTTTGAACCAGACTAGATCTAGACAAGAACCAACCATATAGGATATAACGTGTATATAGCAAATTAATGCTAAAGACTAATATTGTTTAGGAATAGATTCATTCATGTTTTTGTCGGCAAGAATTCGTGTTTGGATTAGAAATACGAGAAAAAGAATGACAGGAGCTTTCTACAGATCATACCAAGCGTATACAATGGTTGACATTCTGAGATACTTTCCCTAACGTAGAACTGATTGGCTCAATAATATAAAGATCTATGTTTTTGGCCATGTTCCACAATAAACTACACATCTATACACATACCATTAATCAATGATTTAAATCATAGTGCTGTAAGCAGAAGCACATGGCAAACGCTCGATATACTTTGTACCTAACATACTACCTATACTTATTATTTGATAATGGTAACAAGCAACGACACTAAGATATAAACTGGTACTGGTAGGGCAACTATACATGCTGATCCTGATCCTGTCCTAATGTCACTAGTCTCGCCAGTAGTTGCCAGTTTGTAAAATAGAAATATATTTTATTACACAGTAATAGAGTAACTATTGCATTGATGTCTTTATGTGCAAAACATGTTGTGTTGATAGGAATGAACGGAGACCAGTTCATTTCATTGTGTTCAATGGATGATACAAAATATGTGTTAAAGTATAAGCATATAAATATACCATAACACCCCAATACTTACAGCGAGAATTAAAGATTTATTCTATCTCTAGCTGGCTTAGTTAGATTAGACTTGTAATTCTAATAGAAATACTGGTGCCTATGGTGCACACACGTTGATACACCCAAAAAGACTGCAGAGAGAGAGAATACAGTCTCAACTGAACTAACTTTTGTGTTCTCATACTCTTTCCAAGTTTTAAATCATTCTACACCATCTACTGAATGGTGAACTGGCCCCAATCTGGAAATCCTCCACAGAGAACATCTAGCGAAATAATATTTGATGTTCAGACTGCATTATACAATACAAGTCTTTTAGAGTGCTAAAGGTTCCTCCAGTATAGTATCTGTACAAGATATTGTATGGTGTACTGAACTCAAAAAGAGATGAGACTGGTAAGAAAATAATTATATGCTGAAAGAAAAAAAATCATTATCATGATAGGAAGCTGGCAATGGTGGCCACTACTACAACTACCAACCGCCCATAAACCCTTCGTACCTTCTCTTGGATGTAAAATAGATGATTGATGATAAGAGCTTTAAATTTAGCCCGTTGCTCGTTTGAGAGTTGAGTTCCCGAGTCTTTTCTTACCTGCTAATGGCTTAATTCAACAAAGCATTCAAAATGCCACAACTTATCTTCATCATCGTGATCATGATGCGATCTTTACTCTCTTCTCTACCATTATCTACATGGTTTAACTCCTTCAATAGCAGTGTATGCCTTTTCTAGTGACTCGGCAAGACTAGACACTGCTGTATACGTGGTTCCGGTGCATATGTGTTATAATGTAATCCGAATTTCATATTATCATGTAAATCACGTCCACGCAATAAAATCAAAAATTCATACGGCTACTCAACATAAATTTTCCCTGCCAAACAGCATTCAACAATAGAATGATAAAAAATGACTTACTATTACTCGGACCTTCTGGACATCCTTGTTCGTCCGAATTATCTGGACAGTCACTAGCTCCATCACACCGGTTCAAAAGCGGAATGCAAGTCCCGTCCCGACAAGGTATTTCAGAGTCCGAACACCCACCTTGACAAATCAAGTCAATTACATTTACTCTATGTAGATGCGTCACAATATCGATGTTTTTTCGTCTGTGCATTTACATTTTAACAAGTCGGGACTTCGGGAGAATAATCTTATTTTACTGAAGAGCGTATTTTGGATACATACAGTGTCATTGTCGTATAAGATTTTCGAACAACTAATGTCATGAATATTTTATCATATCATTTTACTCGGGCCTTTACAAAATATTGACAGTCAATCCAAAGCACACGACTTAAGCTTACATAGCTTAAGCCGAGTAAGATCATCCTCGGACCGTGCGTGATACCGCTGGGTCAAATACATTGCAAGAATATACGGAGGCCAACTTGAGAATTCGATATTATTTATATTCTTTTCAATCGCACACGATTACAATGCACTGTGGCACACTATACAACTTCAATACTAAAATTTTTTAATAAATAGATGAAAAATTACGATCCGGCAAGTTGAAATTCTGAATTCCATTCTCCGTTCTAACTTTTTATCCATTTGTATTCAAAACCTCCCTATCGCTAAATAAATTTTTCAAACAAATTAATTTACTCATAATACGGTAATGCAGGTATAATATCACAGAAAAATTGTTTTCCAGTTTATCAAAGTCTTGTTCATCGACATATACGTCAATGCCTTATACGTTGACCTTTTAAACTCTGAAGAGTACATGCATACCATCTTTAAACTGCAATTAATGCATGAAACTGCAAAGAATTTTTTTTATAGTAAGATTAGATGAGCTGCTTAAAGGCATCAATTTACTATTTGATTATAAATCCAAAGACAAGTAGTGTCAAAGCAGTGATCATAGAAATCATAATCTCGTTGTTAGCGTTGTCAGTCTCTAGTGGTTTGCCTTTACCGTAATAAAAGGAGATCATATAGTTAAAGTAACATTATTGTTTCTGAGTGTGAATATTACCTAATACTTATGGTGAACTGGACCGGTTTTTGATTAATTTTAGTTGACCGTATATGGCAGGTGAAAATAAAAATGTCATACCTACGGCTATGGCTTACACATTTCCCTGGGTACAACCATGGATTACCCTTCTTTTGATACTCTCTGATGACCTAGCTTTATTAGAGACGCTACTTTGCTTCGCGATTCTTAAGAACAGTGGTAGTGGTATGTATACCTTCCAGGTATATAGGGTTACATGCGTTGTACCATGGCCATGTACCGAATCATTAATTACTTAGGTAAGTACAAATAGTATGCATAAATTACTCTATCCATGAAAGTCAAATGTTTCTACGTGATAAATGTGAACAATAATGTATATGTCTGTTCTTTTAGTTTTGTATTTGTACTATACCATTCTGCAATCAGGGTCAAGGAGTGTACTTACTAGATTGAGGTACTAATACTTATTACTTAAAATGCCAGCTTCATAATTGAATTAGTAAGTCTGAAAATAATCGCACCGCTACAGGGAGTATCTTCTTGAAAAAAATCAATGCATTACCATCTAACAGTAACATTACTATTACACCACAGAACGACACGTGCCAGTGCCAAACATCACATCACAGTCAACGTTACATAGTGTCAGTGTCAGATTAAGTGATTAGTATGTCTAAGTAATATCAAAATAGTCCCTAATATTTAATGACACTCCTCAGTTGTAAATATGAATTACCTACTTTTACAATAAAGTCGAACACTGGAAAGTGATAAGATAACTTACTAAACTTACGTCGTATTTGTACCTACACTAAAACTGTTACCACCAATCTACAAATCAACAATTATTCTATATACAAAATATACATTGTAAATATGAATGGAGATAGAGTTTGCTTACATAGGGCAATCACTCAATAATTAATATACTTACATTAGTATTGCAGCATCATGTAATTTTCAAACAGGAAATGATGCTTGTAAGGCGTAAGGTGCAAAATGTGACCAGTGCATTGTGTATACTGCAGTATTTTTTAGTAAAGTTTACTTAGACATTTACAGAATTCTTGATCTACTACTTCATTCTTTAACAAAATTATGCAGTTGAGCATTTCTACCTAGCTCAGTAATTGAAGCCCAATTAAATCCTTTGGTCTCAGGCGACTGTGGCATTATAATAGTTAATATGAGTGAAGTCAGTGAAGCTTAATCAATGCAATAATCTGTTAGCTAATTATTTCTTTGTATGAGCTTTCTTTGTAGCACAATCCTTATGAATGAGTCATTATAGGGTGTAAACACTGTCACGGTGCATACTGACTTAAGCATTATACTTCCTTCATTGTAATTATTGGCAACTTAACATGCGATGTGATCAAAGCGGTATTACACCCACAAACTGTCGGTTCGACAAAGTGCAGATATGTGAGCACAGCTTATTTTACATCCTATTTGTTTGCAAAGTTGAATGAAGTGAAAAGGAAGAAGGAAGTCATACGTAATCACACTATATACTCCATCAAAATCTAGTTTCGTACATTATTTTCTTCTTAACTTGAGTTTACTATAAGGAAAAATAACATTGAAGAAGGTCTAACCCTGTGTACAATCTAATAAAATAACCATGCTTGTAGTGCTTTCTTATCTATTGATTAGATTACCACAGTGTCACTCACCTCCAATATCTCTGACCAAAAATCCTTCTCTCCGAACACGTAGGTTACCGATACGACCAACTTCGAGATAGGGTTTAAACTCTTCTTCTACATTTTCCTTTGTTTGACCAATCAGGCCCAAGTCGAAGATGCATCGAACAAACGCTGGATCTTGAACGTTCCTGCACATACGAAAAAGTTGTACATATTACATATAGGTATACACGCAATAAACATACAAAAGTTTCTCTAATAAAAGTTAACTGATAAGTAAGAACATTAGTTGTCTGTCAGTAGATTGACTGTTACACGAGATGCTGTCATATTTTCGTGCATACTTAATCCACAACAATAAGTTTTTGCCAATCAATGTTTTTTCAAATGAACAATAATTTCACACTAGGGTTCAGGAAAGGAGGAGGAAAACGTGTTAGTTTAATTGACAGCTGAAGGAATAATTAGGTAGAACTTAGGTCATAAATCCTTCATAATCACAATAATACAAAAATTACCAACTAAAATGGACTTGCTTACAATTGCAAACTATTTTGTAGAATATTAACGTGTACTAATGCTGAATACAAATGTGAATGATAGCATTCAAAAACATTGAAATACTAATAAATAACACGTAACTATACATATAAAATTTTGATGTAATGTTTATACGAAGGATGCATACAAATGCATCGAAACACGTTCCTAAATTCCATAGATTTATTACAATGATAAATGGAATAGTAAAAAGGTACAAATGCAATAAGAATGCATAAGGTCTTGAAAATAACTTTGTAGTAAAAATGGAATGTAAACTTATTAGTTTATCAATAATGTTGGTTTGATTAATTTTGTTGTTGGATTAAATTCATAATTACAGTTGCCTGTTTTGAATTTAAAAGTATATCTTACATGAACTTGACTACTTGCACCCCCTCCACATCGACATCCATCCCTGTTTGTATTTCTCTTTCTAATTCTTGTTGATAAAGTTTAAATGTGTGCGTACTACTGGTCTCTAAGGCAGGACTCCAGCTCTTCCCGATGTCTAAGTTGATACGGAAAAATTCTGTGCAAACAAACAAACATTTCATTAGTATTTAAAATACACTTTTTAGCATATCACGGGGCACGAATGATAAGGATCTTCGAATTGTTCATTGTATGTAATGGCATATATGTAATTATTTTATCAAACAACTTACTCTTTTCGAAACTAGTGTCTTTTCTACTCGTAGTGGATGTCGGACGCGTGGAAGTTCCTGGACGTTTACTTGTGGATTCGAATCCTCCTCCAGAACCTTCTTCTTCGTTTCCGGAGCCATCCAATACAAGATCCTCATCATCTGTATCCGATACTCGAGGCATCCTCCGTTTCGATGGAGAGCTTGACACCGGCCACAGATTGGATCTTTCATTTTTGATGGTTGTAGTGGACAATCGCGATGATATCGGAGTCACTGAAGAAGAACGCTGTGTTGTTGTTTCTTCGTGTTTCCCTTTGGCCCACCAATTGTTTCGTCTACTTCTGGTGACATTTGCTTTTAGCCTTGTAATATCAGATGAGCTTTTTCTATAATGATGGGATTTCGTGTCCGATAAAACTAAGTTAAGTTCCCCACTATCATCTTCGTCGAATACCAGATCATTTTCGGACTTCTGAAATAAAAAAACAGCAAAATTAATCACTGGTTTATATTATACTAATTATTTCCTTAATGCGTATTCTTTAATTCTAAATACATAGCTCAGCAAGAGAATGTATTAATTGTAAATTATAAACCAGCCAGGTTACACAATCTTACACTGCATTTGTGTCATGTAATAAATAGTACTGTGGTATGGTTGAATATTTTTATTCGTTCTCACACTTTTTTAGTTTAAACCCATCAGAAGTTATTTATTTGAGAAATTAAATAATCTTTAGATAGAGATAAGTAGATAGTAAAGCGGCATTGCCTTATGAGCCTTATAAATAAGTACAAAAAATAAAAAACAAAAATTTCTATAAAGTTCAAACAAATTAGTAAAATAATTAAAAAAGAGGATTAGAATGAACAACAATAATTAAGCTTAAAATGAAAACCTTCTCACAAATTAATTTTTACCGTCCATTCCAAAATCTCAACATTGACTGTTTCTTTGATTAATAAATGCCGTCATTTTTACTGTCGCAGTATGAGAAAGAATCAGAAATACTTGTGTTCTATAAATAAATGACACAGTTTAGCGTAAAAAACACATTCCATACATGGTTGATAAAGAGAAAGAAACATGTTGTTCATGACATGTACTTTATAACTGTAGACATGAGGAAAACACTGTTTCTTTTCAAAAACCCAAGATCATCATTTACTCCAGTAAAATAAACACTGAGAAAGGGTTGCACCTGTGACTCTTGTCACACGTAAAAATGTCTCACATATATGCAAGTACAAGTCCTATATAGCCATAGCCATATGCGTGTAAATAATGAACACTAAAATGTGTGTAAAAATAAGCACGATAAGAATCAATGATGAAAGAGAAGATTCAGCCTAGATAGCGCAGTCTTTAAAGAGTCTCTGTATATTTAAGCTCATAAAATTTACTGTCTTCACTATCTGCCTTATTCTTACATCCAATCAACTCAAATCTCAACGAACTGACTTACTGCTTACTTACAATGTCACATTCAAACTAAGTGTCATTCTAAGTATATAAAGTAGACAGAGTACTTAAAGTGTATTATTAGTATTATTTTGTTAAGTAGAAGTATATTTGTATGAGAAATTCAGTAGTGTTTCTAAATTCTATAGTAAAACTTTAAGAGCTGTAAGCTTTTCTAAGGTAAGCATCGGTTTCGTTTCTGTAATACATTATACACAGTAATTGTATAGGTATTATACGATATTATATGCATACTAATAGTTTATCGTTGGATTTTGCGTTTGCAATCTATCTGTCCATCTTATCAGTGCGTTTCGGTATCGTAGAGCTTCTGGAGTCAGTATCAGTTAATACATTATGTAAATTGCATTAGCTATAGAGCAAAAACTGTCACTCACTTATTAATGCCATGCATAGCCGGTATTATTGGGGTATTAATACAGTTGAATTGATGAATGACTGTTAGTTTGCACACACATAGAGGCAACTATTGTATAATAGCTTTCAAGCTTGGGCTTGGGCTTTTGGCCATGTGCATATGTGTTGTAGTGTATAAAATGTATGTAGTAGTACATTAGTAGCTACTTTAATGCGTAGAAATGAAAATGAATGCAAATGGTATGATGGTGATGGAGTGTTGAGGCTGTCAGCAATCCAATAAAGAAAATCGAAATAGATGCCTTACAAATAATTGTATTACATACAGAGAGCGACCATTGCCGTTCTTTCTATACTTTGGGCAGCGTGCTTCCTACTGACTGTAGCTACTAATATGATTAGAGTGATGGAGAAGGCATATTTTATGGAATTTCTAAAATGTCAAAGTAGTTTCCCTTTGCGTCTCTTTTCAGAAATCCATATCGAAAGAGAAAAGTTAGACATAGTATTTTACTACAAAGGAGAACTAAAGAAGTAAACCTTTGATTTTGGCACGAGCAAGGCCAGTTTGTTCCTACGTGCTCCTTTTCCTTTCCCTCTTCCACATTCCCTTCTTCCCTGCCATATATATAAATGTGTATCATGTACATGTTATAACTACCGGTTTCTTTGTAAGTATTGTAATTGTACATTGTGAGTCAATCTTACCCTTTGTTTTGCCTGTAGCACATCAACCAACATCAATTTCATCTGTCTTCCTTTAGAACAAAGTAATAACGACATACTGTTGTCACAGAAGTAGATACAACTACGACAATCTTGTAGCTCACATAACATGGATCCTACAAAGCTACAGTAAGTTATACAAGATGTTTATGGCTTACTCAATGTTGTTAACTGTGCTTAGTTTGGCTTGTGTTTTCCTCTTACTAAAAGAAATTGAATGAAGAGTGGAAAATATAAGTGAATCTCTGAAAATTCCTTCTTGTATACTTTGCTGCTTCGAACGTGAGACTCTAAGGTCTATTTTTCACACCCCTTCTTTCTCTCTCTCTCTCACTCTCTGTTTGTGATGCCAGCAACTCAACTAAGACTAGCAGTGCCTTAGCTCCAGAACTGAAATACCAACGTTTTCGTATATTATTATTCTGAAGTCACTTTTACTTCAGCTAGATTTGAAACGACTTGTATTTGTACTGTCGTCGTGGCGTGATTTCTTCCTAAAACATATACTACGAAAAACATAACACAGAACACGTAGGGGTAAGAGATGTGCATCTAAAAACATGTTTTACTAAGACGTTGCATTGCTTTGCCTAGCCTTAAGTTGACTCTTTGCTATTCCAGTAATAAACAGCTCTTTTTGCTTCTTAGTTAAGTTACTCACTCCTTCTGTTAGTTAGTTAGTTAGTTAGAAGCTTTGGATGGAGGTGGCTGTGGAATCGTCTAGTCAGTGTCTACATTTCATCATGACAAATGAGTACAATAATCCCACATACAGCTACGTTTTCTCTAACATCATTTATTGCATACACATTATTATTATGGTACTGCTACACACAGATATTTCATCTGTCTACTAATATATTTACTAAAGCATTTTTTATGTACTTAACAATAAGTTCGTTTTCTATACACACACAGTTAGTAGAGTTGTACTTAATTTACAATGTGCATTACCACTTCCCTTTGATAAAACATGATGACTAGTGACTTAAAATAAATGATGATGATAAGTTGCAAGTAAAGTGTGGACTCATTATTTGTCAAATTATTAGCTAGCAGGGAGGTCGGTGGGTTATATTGATATCAAGCTGTACTTAGTTGTAACTTGCAAATTTACAGTTTAAATAATATCTTAGCTATAAATAAACTTGCTTCACAAGCATTATCGTTTTGGTTAGGTACATATTTACTTATATGTCTCGCACAGATTAAATATAAATCCTCCCCACGCAAATAACTGCACTGTTTATCATACTACAACATTGTACATTTACATATACTTTGTAGGAAGAACATTATCACTATGTTAAACTTGAATGATTTCTTTATGTATTGCATACATCAAGTTGAAAAAAACTGCGAAGCAAAACAGGCATTCGCATGGGCTTGGCTTTTATAGTGTCATTTCACTTTTCATTCATGAGAGTTGATCCTTTTCTTTTTACATACATTGGCTATGTGAATCTTACGTTATATCTTCACTATGTGTCAAGTTCAGTGAAACTAACTATACAGATGAGGTCATGATACGTTTCGCAATACAAATAATAAAATTTTATGTGCACATTAATTTGTACGCACGAACTGTATGGAAAAATGGTTTTTAATACAACTATAAAACATCTTTAAATGCAGATGAAAACTTTCATACCCACATAATTTGTGCTTTGATTTTTCACTGTATCTCCGGTGTATGGTGTAAATTGTAAAATGTAGAAACTGAGCCCTCCGACAACTAAACATGCGAAAATAATTGTTTAAATCCGACCAACTTTGTTTACACGGCAGGGATTAGTTGTGTAAGTGTGGAGTTCTACAGAGCAATTAAAGAGATCGTAACTCAACTCGTTTCCTCCTGACATGCCCAGGTTGAGACGGTGCAGTATTTACCACGATGTTGAATAAAGGGAAATATGTCATGAATGCAAAAGCTCGACCCGAGACCATGCAATGCAATGAGGTGATCACGATGTGTTGCTGGTGGCAAGGGAGAATAAAGAAGAATCTTTGAGCTTGTCTAAGCACTAATGGCAACATTGTACAAAGGAATTTTCTGACGATAAAAACTCGTGTCATTTAATAGTAATATGACACGGGCAAAGTGCTTTGGTTTGGTGAGTGAGTGAAAGAGTCTTAAGATCTTATGTTCTTCTCGCTCTTTCCAGTCCCAACATTTGGAACACGGTAAAAACGTAAGCGTTTATGGGTCTCAAGCCATCAAATGAACATATACAAGAGGCAGGTAAATCCCCCTAATGAATTGACACATTGCTTTGGCTCACATCAGCTAACATCCTTACATTATAATGAGATAATAATGCGCACATACAAGTACACTATATACTAATATAGGTAGGTGTGATCTTTTTTAAGGGTGAAATACATACAGAGAGACACTTCAAGCTTTTATGTATTTGTCATACATACAATGTAATAATATATGTATTATCTATGAGGTATATATACATTAGGTTTCCGTTTTATTATTATAACGTAACCAACAGAGGATGTGAAGAAGCGAGCCTGGGTGAGCTTTGGTTATGAGTGTGTTTCCTCTATGATATTTCATTAGGATTCATGAAACGTATCGGAAACTTTACTCTAAATTCATAGGCTTATATTATTTTCTTTCAAGGCAGGTCATCAAAACGACTTTGAATGCTACTAAAGCATGGCGCGTGGAAACGATGAGGTGAAAAACATCTCTGCCGTTTTTGGTCTCGTATTATTAGGTATTCTTACGAGACTCCAAGACGAATTTGCACTTTGTAGTCCATTATGTAAGTACAATGCATATACACACAGTAGTACTGACTTATGGCACGACTACGTGTGCGTTACATCATAACATAACAGTACCTTTGCTGAAAACAATGCAGCATTATCACTATCTCCCATCGACAGGAGGAGCACGGGTGAATCTGTCTCAGAAATTTCTCCGCGTACTCTTTCTGATTTGCATACGCTTTTGACCTTTTAATCTCTCTAGGAAGATGACGCGAAGAATCCTTTGTAACATCTTCCCTCACTTCACTTTTGCCAGAGAGTGCCAGAAGTGCTGTCTAATCCCCTTTTGAATTAAGCCCAACAAGTTGCTAAAATCACATCAGGATCACGAAGTGCTTCGCGAAGGAAGCTTACGTACTATAATACTCATTGTGAGATATTTACCGAGGCTTTAGTTTAGGTGTCCAAAGTTAATTCAGTCCTTTAGTAGAGTGCATCTACATAATATCTTCTATACAACAGGGATGGCAGGTAGATAAAGATGGAGAACATATTTAGGGAGAAGAAAGCTTTTAGGTTACGCAGATTTATTACACTTTCATAGTCAGTTATTGTGTAGTTATCTCCAGATCAAATGCTATTAATTGACAGGAGGACGTACGGAACGGAGTAATAAAGATGAGACTTTGGCTTGTGTTCTGGATAATGCATCGCTTCGCAGTTTCTCACTACAATACCAACTAATACTATGTAACTAGTAACTATGTAACTATTGCATGCGTATTCATAATTTCTCTTGTATACAGAGCAGTGGCAACAAAGCAGGTTAAGTAACGCATGTCTAAGTTTATATTATGATCTTTTGTGTAGCTGTTCTAATCAATTGTAGGAGGGAAAGCTACTTACAAACTTCTGCATTGTATGAATAGACGGGTATTTTGTGTAAAGAGTCGTAAATACAGACAAAGCAGTGTTCTATAATAAACAGAAGAGTCAGAAAACCTGTATAGAGCAAATGTTTGCAAGGAAGCTTGGGATGAACCATCAAGCGTAGCGTGGAATCAGTGATCTAATAATTTGACAAAGTTTACTCCGATCACCTAAACCAGAGTTCTATATTTAGAACGGAGAAATAGGCAAGAAGTGAGTTGTCATTGAACCCCTACACTACACACACAACCAAGTTTTATCTCAAACACAAACTTCTCGAAGATATATCGTGTATTTGCTTATATTCGCCTCTGCTGTATCATAATAAAATATATTGTGCTCCCAAGCTCATTCCAACTCTACACTTCCATAATATGGCAGATGTAGTGTTCCTCTCTTGTTTAGAAACATCGTGCTATAGAAATTGCTCACAACATAGTTGATCTTTAGTGATTTTTGGCTGGCATCTTAATACAGTCACAGATATGCCTTTTGATTAGATAAGCACTTAACTTAGGTAGCCAAAAAACGATGATATGGGAATGGGAAAATGTGAAGCTCGACAGAAAAAACATCAACCTATAATATATCAACAATCAACCCTGGTGATTGTGATTGCAAACATCCACCACGATTAGTATTTCGATACTTCATAGTTATCCTTCCTTAGTATACCTATCCACAAGTTAAAGAAGAAAAAATATTTCCAAGCTGTCAGTTTCTGAAACTCTGTCACTTTTCAAGTGCTGTGTTTCTTGCATTGTTCATTGTACATGTGTTACATGGGTGAATAATAAAAGAAGAGGATAGTATTAATATTAGATTAAACTTCATGTTAATAAACCGGTCAACACCGGGTGTAAATAAATAGATAGCGTAGTTTCATAGTATTTTAAACACTACCTTAAAAATTCATTGCTACCAATATAAGTAAATATTTATTTTCTTAATGTGTTTCAATGGTTAGAACTCAATCAACTCAACTGTAACTTTGGAGCTTACAATTGCCTCTGAGTTGTCGTCGTTTCTACTCAAGAATCAAATGTCAACTTCATTTCATCATTTAATTTCGCAGCTTGTAAATTGTCTGCATTGATATACCATTATCATGTATATAAATAAAACGAAAATTTCAAAGGTCACGAAGTAGTTGACCGATCGAACTTAACCTCGATAGTACGTATAGCAAATTTGATTCTTTAGCTGAAACCGTTCTAGAGTTATCGTTACGGACGGACACATGGACAGCAGAGTGAAACCGTATAAACAACTTCATACTGTTTAATACTTGCTTATAATAATATGCATAGGTAATATACATTTGCACGCATAGAGATAGACATACCTACTCAATAACATGAATTTATTACCGTGTAGGCGTACTAAGCAAAATTAATAAAATTGTAATCAGAATATATAAAACTCTGCATGTACTAAAATATTATATTTATACGGCTCTTGCAATCATTATCTTAATGGTAAGTGAATAGGCAGATTGTTTAACCTTTCCCATTGAATAATATTTACTTTTGTGTATGTACTTATCAACAAAGATTACATTGAAGCCGTCATATACTCAAAGGTACAGTTAAAGTTGTTAGATGTATTTATCATTGTAAATATATTTCAATATAAAAAAGAGTCGATCTCGTTGTAACTTGAAGCCTGTGTGAGTGTGAATCTTTCGAACAACATCAGGCACTTATGTTTCATATGATACCAAATAAGTAAGTACAAATACGAGTTACATAAAATTATACAAACAGGTAGGAAAAGTGTAGTAAGATTAATTTCAATTTTACGCTTGCTAGTTTGGTTATTGTTAGTTGCAGAATTAATTCAACGAAGGTATTTGCATACATTAGATTATTATTTACTGTTTGACAGCCATAAAAATTGTAGATTTATGTACATTCAGATGGGTGGGTATAGGTGTAGGTACTCCAGGTACTCAATTATGAGTTCAATCCGGTAAGCAGTATGAGCAGTGTGTAATGAACTACTATTAGCATAAGCGTAATTATATAGTAAGCAAAGCAGTGACTAGTAAAATCATTATAAATAAAAATCTTCATGTGAGCTGCCTATTAAATTGTTTTTACTTCGCAATGTTTTCTAAATAAGTCATGACATGACTGCATTTATTGTGCACTTACATTTAGAAAATCTTAGCAATAACTATGCCGAGACTGCACACTGAGTTTTTAGTAACAGCTAGCTATAACAGTGACTAATGCCAAGACACATAATGCAGAATGTAAATGTAACTGCTGCAAGTTACTACTCGACAAGTATCTATGAATAGGTGTGGTAAATAATTTTTCAAGCTGCATAGACATTTAAATGGCAAAAATGGTAAATACAAGTAGAGTTATTGAGTAAGTATACTAGACCAATACTTTAGCTATGGGAAGGGATGCTTTTGTGCAGTGAAGGCCATTAGAAGAATATCACTTCGACTAAAAGCACTTGAACATAAAACAAGGTGAAACTCATCAATCAAACTATTTATCATAGATTTCAAATATCTTTTTAAAGATTAAATGGCCCATCGGGAAAAGCATCTTTTAGAAATAATCACTCCAAGTCGAGTCTAAATTCTAATTGCCATGAGCTATATGAGATATGGCTGTTATTTTAAAATTAAGTTAGAATTTTTAACGTTTTAAATTCGTGCAGAAATCTCATATCTGTATTTAATTTCCTTCAGAAAAGTGTAACTCCTGCTGACAGTCTATATTACCGTTTTTATGAGGCTTCTTTCATTCAATCTCCATCATAAATTGTTAGAAAAACAAACAAAATAGATATTTACAACTGTGAGAAAAGTTCACGATTGCAATCTATGCGAAAACTGGTAGCGTTGTACTTTTCTATCAACAATCATTGCAAAATTGGGCACCTGCTGGACATCGAACCTATTTCATTTTTGGCAACTCACATTGTTTTGACTGCCAACAACTGGCAGCAACTGGGAACAATTTTTGTCTTACGGGTACCATAATTTAAGCTGTAGCAGCTTTGTAAAATAATAAAACAACGCGTTCTACCACACTTTGGTATTAATACCAACAGCATTGACAAAACGGGTTTTTTCTGTGATACACAATTCAATATTTGTTTAAACATTACAGGAGTAATGATAAATAGTTATTTGCGAATTTTTTATTCTCTTGTTTTATGTTTTGCTTTGCATTTTTCATTCTAACTCTTACTCATCCCATCCCACCATGGTGCAACACCTGGAACACACAACATGATGAGTCTGAACCAAAGTCTAGCGCATTGTTTATGTATTTACATGACACTTCTTTCTGTATCTGTTACAGCCGAAACGGTTTAGAAAATAAAATAATAAATAGTTCGGATTCTCGTCTCTTTTTTTGTGACTCAAATGGCCTGTTCTTCTCCGAACTGACAAAAATTCTGGCTGGACCGAACCCAAAGAGAATTCTATCTTTGACTTGACTGCTTTGCTCTCATTTTCTAACTGTCTCGATCCGCTATACTTACATTTACATTATGTGACTCACTTAACTATGTTCGTAAGAAAGAATGGTTTAGGTACACAATATTTATTATCGTCGCACATAAAGTCAACAAAAACCTACAAGGATGAACGAATATATATTATGTAAACTAATGGAAAAGGGTTCAAATCTTAGGTGTATACTCGTTCAGTTTGTTTAGTTTTATTGTTGTGTAGGTGTACATTGCTATCTGGTGTAATACTGTATACGTTACTCCCATTCATTTTCTCCGATTTCCTTTCATCATTTCCTCTTCCAACGAAAACTACATGATTATGTCTTCACATGTTACAAAACCAAACTCATGCTGAGTCGACAAGACGATATAGCATCAAATCTATGTCTGGCTCTCAACACTCTTCCTCACGCTTCATGCCATGGTTATGTAATGCATCTATTTTCTCCCAATGTATGAACTAATGTAAGTAACACACACACAACTGTGTGTTATAAAACTGTAACACTATCTCAGCTGCCTCTACTAATACAACTATTCTATTCGACATCATCCTTCTGGTTGGTTTCCATTCAGACTTCCTTACTTTTTACATACCAAAGGTATTACAGATGACGATGAGCATGAAATATACATACATCATGAACTAAAACTAAGAAAATGCAATAGATAGTCAGTTACAGTTTGTTAGCAGTTAAATTGTAGCTGCCTCCTTATAATATGAGTGCCGGATGACCGTATTTTGCCCGTGAGCCGTGAAATAGGACGAAACGAACGTAAAGTCAATGCGGAGTGTGCTGCTAAGTAGTATTGAAACTTTTGGAAGGCGGAAGGAAAGCTGTCTGTTCTGAATTGTACATTTACTACTAATACTACCGACGAGAAGCAAACACACACATTCATACAACACAGACACTTATGTGTACTTACATTGTAGATAGCTTAATCCTACATAGACAGTTTTACTTTACGAATAGTACTACAATATCTAAATTCGTAACTTTCTCAGTGTAAGGGCTCACATAAGCATCACCGAGTATTTAAGCAATTTAGCCAAGCAATGCAATGCAAAGAGAACATAGCACATAGCTTGTGTTCGTAAATTGTGCGAGTTGTTGTTAATTCTCTCTCTCTCTCGCGTTCGCCTTGCTCTTCCATGTATGTAGCATGGTTACCATTTCATTGGACAAGCAAGTGTTATCAGCACTTAGTTAAATATTGGCAATCGCAATGATTGTCGATATACACACAGAGTGTAGTATATTAGTGGTGGAGCAGAAAAGTATTGTTCTGTGTTGACTGGTGCTGAGTAGAATCGTCAACGACTACGGGGAATCCATCCGTCTGTTGTGTCGTGTCGAAGACTTGTTCTGTTGTTGCAGCACTTGAAGTCAAAGCGAGAGGCGAGACAAGACGAAAACGAAAAGAAAATCACACGGGAAAAAGAGACGCGGCAGTGGCACTTATAGAGATAACACTTTTTCCAATTCACTCACATTTGATGACTCTCGTTCTTTCTCGTTGCCTATCGTCTCCTCTGCTTTACTTTTACTTACGATTACTTTACTTACTAACTTACCACATCCACATCTTACCTACGAAATATCTACACCTCCTCGCTTATTCTTTTCCTTTTCTTTCTCTTTTGCTTTTAACTTATTATATTGATCCAAATGTGTGTCCCATTGTAATTTTTCCTAACAGATTGCTATGCAATGGTGCATATAAGAAGGCATCAATAGTGTGCACACCTTTATAGCATTCTATACCACGAAAAATAGACACAAATGATAATCATTTAGAAAAGTAGAGTAGTAGTAGTAGTAGTAGTAGTAGTAGTAGTAGTAGTAGAGATACCTATATAAATTTGTGCAATAGTATTCATATGCTCTTTCAGTTTTACATTTTTGAATACGAATTTACAGCAATCCAATGCACTCAAAAGACTCTTCTGAATGCACGAGAACGTTGTGTTGTTAGCACATTAGCAACACACATTCAGACGCAAAATCTTTTTACTAACTACAAAAAGTACTAACACACTTCCATGAGTTCCTCCATGCATACCCAAACAGTACCTATATGTAACGTACGTATTATTACGAAGTATAAACACTTAACAAAAGTAGTACATAAAATAGCTCACACAAGTGCACAACCCCTTCAGCCTCTTTAGCCTACATCTAGTAAATAAGTACACCCATATTCAGTTTTATATATTATGCATGTTACAGTAAATAGAACAAGATAAAAATCATTGAATGAAATGAACTCTATGCCTATCGAATCTCTTATCTCATATCTAAGTAAATATAGTAATAGTAGAAGCATGTCTATTTCTGCTGTCTTTTTTCTCGACAATCCAAATGAAAAAGGAAGAGGTTTATGTTGATTCTGTATAATAGCGTTTTGCAAAGCAACGGCAAATGCCTGGAGTTGCTGCTTCTGCTGCTGTATACAAGTAGTATGTGTGTGTATTGCTGTTCTACAAGCAATCCATGCTTAGTCGACAAACCCAACCAAGCAAAGTCAAACCAAACCAGGCAGACTCAAGGGAAGTTAACCAAGAAAGTAATGGAGCATGGAGCATATCTTTCTAATCCGAACCGAGCCAAGCCAAAGCAAGTCAAGTCAAAGCGACCCGAAGAAAGAAGTCAACTCAACTCAGACAGTAAAAGTGAATCTACCCTACGCTCCGCTTTATTTTCCTGTTGTAGTAAACTCTCATTCTCTGCGTACTCAACTGCACTGCCATGTAAGACAAGAGTAGCACCAAGTAACACTTATGGCAAGCAATGCAATGTATTTGGATGTACAGAGAGAGAGTGTCTACACTCACAAACCAGACTGGGATGATGGTGGAATACATTTAACTACGTACATGAGCTCAACGCTCAACAACGGGGCAAAAAATTTAAACTCTCTTGCAGTCAAGATTCTGGTGCGAAAGAATGGTGGGCGTGCTGAATTAAGTTCTCCAAGTGCATTGTAGTAATACTTGTGCATTGTATTCCATTGTGATGTATTGTAATGTGGATGTAATGTATCGCCTCGTCTACAGATGTGCATAAGTAGAATCTAACGGCGATGAGGAGACGAGCCATAACATAATGTGTGGGTGACAGACGAGCAATGACATCATATAGTGTAATCAATGGCTTGTATGAGTGGTCTTCTTTTATATCTCTCCTACCTTTATTATTATGTCTACCTCTATCATGGCAGTATAAATATACACACCGCAATATAGAAATAAACACCTTTAAATAGACAATTCTCAAATTCCTCTCTATACTTTAGCTTTATTTACCCTTTGGACATGCATTATACAATATTATATGTCTATAATTATCCGGGAGACCGATCCCATACATAAAACAAGACGCTTGAAGCTTCAATCTGTAGAGTTATGGCTTAGATACTTACAATTGACAATTACCAATAGTAGTGGGTCTGTGTGATTTTTTTTTCCTGTTATTTGTACCTCCACGATTTCTTTAGTTTATACAGTAGTATAGTAAAAATTCCGAGAAAATATCCACCTTAATATATTATGCTCATCATATCAGTAGGTAAATCTGGTAAATCTGGTAATTCAGCTATGTCACCATGTATTTACACGTAGAAGGTGTATATTTAGCTAATAACACAGACATTGAACCTATAAAGAGGAGTCTGCATTGTTGTGCTGCGTGTTACGCCATTCCAATCCTACTGAACGACGCAACTGATGTCTATTGCATGTTTAGAAAGGGAAAAGATTCATTCACTCCACTACTCACTCACTCACCCTTTCTTGAATCTATTTTTTATTACTGTACAAGTCACACTACAGAGTGTTATAGTAGAGATATCGGTAGTCTGGATGCTGACATTGAGTGAGTGTGGACCATGAACTGTTAACTCTAATGCGATTGCATATTCTACATCAATGATCAGCTATTTGATGCATTTAACTTAATAAATGGGAGAAGATGGAAATCTCTGACAGAACACATACATTTCAGAATTATATTATAACTGTTCTCAGCGTTTAGGTGTTTTTGTAATTAATGCTGTAATATTCACAAATAATAATGATGTACCTAAATAAATGAGCATAGCTAACTGCACATTCCTTGTGGCAGTACTTACTTTACTTACAAAGAAGAAGAACGTAGTATTGTACATACGTTTGAGATTTAGAGACAGAGAGAAGCAGAAGAGGAACACAATCTGGCAAAAGGGAAAATGCTGCGTGTCTGTCTGTGTTGGTACACATTGGAGCTAAGCCAATTGATGTGAAACACTGAACCGATTTGGCTGATCATTTCAACTCATAAAAGGAGCAAAGAACTTGCTCATAATCAGAGGACAGACAGACGGACACCAGTCCAATCTAAATGGCTGATAACACTGAAAGGTCTTTGCCAAAAAGTCAGTCAACGAACGACAAAAGAGAGACCAAATTCAATGGATCATATATTGTAGAGATTCTGTCGATGTTTTGATGGACGAGGACAAGTGTAGTTGCAGTAGCAGCAATCTTAGCTCAATTCGTGGCTTCGTTTTGTTGTTTCAAGATAATACACTACTTGGTAGTTGTCGTCTTTTTTTTACAAGATTTTGCGCATTGGCTGGAACAGTACAATTTTCTAAAAAAACTTTCTTAGGAGATTTTACATGTATGTAGTGACATTTTATCCGTCTTAAATTGCCTTTTGCACAGTTCGCACTATCATATTCGACACATTCATCCCGATTCATTTCGCTAATCTATTCATACTGTACTTGCTATACAAGCGTCACTATATGGCTAAACTGTTGTTGTTCTTGGTTCAGTCATTCGACTCATGTCTAATGTTGTAATGTATAAATGTACAAGGAGAGAAACAGAACGTACATAGCTGCTATCTATCTCATTACATGCAACAGCTCGTAATTAACGAATGACAGGAGAAGAACAAAGACAGCATAGAGAGAAATGAAGATATGCTCCTTTGCTTACACAATTCACTCACTGGTCATTAAAAAGGGAGGCTTTTAGGCTTTTGTACTTAGTAACATGATCTATGAGTTTGTCAGAATAAATTACCGGTCCTAGTCAAACAATGAGAATTTCAACTGGTCTTCTGACCGCAATTAGCATGTCTCTTTCCTTTCATCTCTATGGACTTAATTGCAATCAATGCTCCTATAGTTCTACTTTACTACAGATGTTCAAATTACGAGATTCTCCTGTCATAATATTATAATAATATTATTATCGTGCCTCTTTTCATATATAAACTGATTCATTTGAATAGTAATCTTAATAACATCAACAACGATATAAGAAGATATGGAATGTCAAGTTGGATATGAATATAATGTACAACATTATTGTAATTTATTTATTTACCGGCTAATAGCCCCTTGTTTGGATTTCTCATTTAATAATAAGATCCTGTCCATTTTGATTTCCCTGATTTGCGTTACCATTTACTACCAACATGCAAATAGAGCTGTTAGAAACTGTTTGAGCACCATAATATTGTTAACTAAGTAAACAACATACCTGCGTAGCATGTCTGTCATGTCATGCGATCTAAAAAGCAGGTTGGTTGGATAAAATGGAAGCGTTTGATCTATTCTTATGAATGTATAGATAAATTTCGTATCTTATGTATATAAAGGATGTCTACATGATTTTAATATTTATGCATTGTTACATTACATTTGTATTGTGTGTGTGATGATATAGTGGAGTGAAGAACAACATTATTTATACTAGAATTCAATACAAGAGCTTCAGATTGTCATGTTCTGTTATGTTGGCATTGGGAGAGTATAATTTATAAGCTTATGTGGTGCTAGTCTGATAGAAGTGAGGAGAACGTAGAAAATATGAAATATAGGTCGTAGTTGCAGACAGTAGACTAATGCAATGGTAAAGGCAAAAGCATTTTTATGTTTAATATCAAACAGAGTAAAAGTATTTGTATAGTGAAGCCTTAGTGGAGTCGCATGGAGAAAATGTCTGTTCGTTTGTATTTGAAGCGTTCTTGTAAAGGTAGCCAAAACATGGTAGTAGTAGTTACAAGTAGAACAGAAACGGAGTAAAGTGACTAAACTCGGACAAAATGAGCCAATCGGGGCTTGGCGAGATCTTTGAGATGCATTTTGCGAAAATAGAACTGGAACTGTGTGTCTGTTATGTAGGAAGAGGAGTGCTATTATATATGATATCTATCATCCCCCTCCACCACCACCACCGCCATTCCATGTGAAATGTAATGTAGCCGTTATGGATAGAGGAAGATGTGAAATTCAGAAAAAAAGCCGCCAGTGTGGCGCCGAAAATATCGACAAAGTCCCCGAGTCTGCGAATTGGGACAAATACGAGCACATTTCAACAACTTCTAGACTTGAAGCTACTCTGAGCTTAGATTCAGTGTTGTGCAGAGCTTTTCCGAGGATTCAGAAAGGGAATTTATCGCCATGTAAAGAAGGATCAGCCAGAGCAGAGAAACATCCACATATAATGCAATGCTGAGAAATATTCTCAGCAACTAGCATTTCGGCTTAAGATATATTTATTATGTAGTTTCTATTTCAGCCCCAATTGTAATGATGCTCCAAATTACTGCATAAATGGAAGATCAATACTTGGCTCTTCTATATCTCTCCCTAGAGCTGTTTGCTACCCAGATTGTTTTATACTGCGTAATTTTACGCAGCATTATACTATCATAGATCAGTTCATGTGTCCGAGTCAAATTATGCATGCACATATGAAAAGAAAGGCTTCAAACATTCATCGCGGAAGGATCAGTTGGGTCAGTAAATCACTTGGCCGTGCCCAATGACCAAATATGTACTGAAATTTACATGAAAGAAGACTTAGCCCTGAGCATAATCAAACCAGGCAAGAAACAGTCAAATGAATCTTCTCAGAGAAAACATATGCACATCCATTTGTACATTTATTACCAATGCATGCAGGTTAATACCAACTTTCTTACGAATCATAAGTACAAATAGGTACACTCTTTTAGTGCATTGCATATATACCAGAAGGTGAACAAACTGGTCTCGCCTATATTTGTTTGAGCTTCTCATTTCCAGCCATTACTCACTTACAGCTATGCATCTGCGGCAAAAAAGAAGCCAAAGACACAGACTAAATAAAAGTAGACACACCATGACATGACGGGGCAAAGAAAATGCATGCAGTCTCAATTTAATTTGATTCGATTGTCGGGCCGTGTAATAACATTTAAAAAGGTGTTTACCCCATGCCTCATGTGGCCTATTATTGTCATTTTCTATATCCTGTGCCAAAGCGACTTCTATTTGCTATCAATAGACGCGAATTTACATTCTGGTAACAACTACACAACCCACTTACTACTACCACCAAGTCTAATAATTCCCAACACCATTCAAAGTGTAAATGAAATAAGATGCCGTATTTATTCTGTGTGTACCGAAGAAGTCGGCGTAGACACTTGTAGTAATCAGCAAAGGAGTTTCTCCCTCTAAATATTGAGGACCCAAGCCAATGATTTAATATTATGCCTTTGATTCTGCGATATTCGTGAGCGTCGATCCGTGCCGATGATGTAATGAAATGAAATTCACCGCTGGGCAAACATCTTTGTCTGCAATGTGTGCTTACACAGTTCATTACAGAAGGTTACGAATTTCGTTGGGGTTTTACTATCTAAACGTTTCACCAATGCCACCACCAACGGGAGACTTCATGATGCAGCATAACCATAAGATTTGTATGCGCATTCATGCACAAAACAAGAAAGCAGATAATAATATTTAATTTACACTTAATACTTAATCATACATTAAACATTGAATGCTTACCTTTATACATGGGAACACAACACAAACATATACTTTAGATTACATAATGTACAGAGATTGTAATAGAAATTTAAGCTTTTCCATTCTGTATCTTCCTCTCAGACTCAGAGATAGTCCCAGTGCTCAAGAGAACTCTGGTCGGGAAAGATTTTATCATTAGCTTGGAAAGTATTGAGCAGTATGGCTGCGGATTGTAGTATATAATATTCTATTAGGTCTACTATACGTTGCAGAGGAAGTTGCATATGAAAATTATAATGATGTTTTAGCCTTTTACAGTGCAGACATGAGTCAGCGCTACTGCATTGCATTCTAGGTCTTCTTGAAAGTTGTATCGGGCCATTTAATGGATTGCGTTTTGTGATCCTTTCTTATACTCCTCGTCAGTAGTGCCTTTTCCTTGGTAGTAAGAGTCTTGCTCAATGATTCAAGTCGACTGAATTCATGTCTTGTAAAGACAATAGGGGATGGCAAAACTTGAATTGCAGGCAAACGGCTGATGAGAAGTTAGACAGGAAACCTGATTTATTTTGACTGAGCATGCCGACAATTCAACATACGAAATTCACTGTTAAGTTAAAAGGGCTTACGTCAGGCTTGTCCAAACAAAACTTTTCTACGCTACATTGTAGTCTTGTTCATCGTTCATCCTCTTATCATCTGCTTATCAACTACCACAAAACAGCACCATAACACCTACAGACTTTGTTTTCCTTTGCTTTTTGGTTTTTTCTTATCTGAGAGTGTAAATGTGTGTTGTGTACGCTTTGAGACACCTTCCTAGTAGTAGGTAGTAAGTTAGTAAGCATTCTACTTTATACTACGATTCATTCAATTCAACTCGAATGAATTTGTATTATACATTGAAGATGTACTTGATGTATTTAGTGGAACTCCCTCCTAAGGCTATTTCATCATATTATGGTATCTAATTAATAATGTGTCTGCAACTCTCCTGGCAAAGTTATGTTATGTCTGTGGATATTTAAGTACGGCACGACACACACAAGCTAACCTACTGGCGTTTGATCATATTTTTTTAGTTTAGCAAGTGGGAAGGAAAAAATTATCTCTATATATGATTCGATATTTTTTAGCGATACAAGTTGGCAAGTTATAAAATAGAAGCTGCTGAAATCTTAGCCATTGAACTGTCTCATCATTCAAGAGTAACAATCGTGTTTGGTCTGTAGGGGTTAATATAAATAATGCAGTTAACTAACCTGAAGCTTTTATAAACAATCGAAACTGCTTCACTCATTTTCCTGACTTGACACCAGACACAGAATAATTATTCTGGTCTTTCCTGTGCATCATGCTGCTGAATCGGCTGAAATTTTTATTAGTCAGTTTCATGCAGTAATCATATTTGTTCTGCTGAAGCCAAAAGTGCTATCATATTACTAACTGACAATTTAACACTTATTTTTGCTCATATCAACATTTTTTTTGCAAATGAACGTTTAAAGTGTTTGATACTGCAATAAATGTATGCATTATTCGTATTTCAGGTATTTTTATTACGTGTTACAGGATACGGTTTGACTTGACACATGATGACATGGCTCAAATACCCAGTACCTACTAGCAAATGCAAAGCAATCATCATTCTTTAAAGAGACAAATAAGGACGTGTGTGCACAATTATTGCCTCACTTAAGTATTTATTGACATTCTATGGTGCGATTTATTGTCATTTGCTTACAGTGTCAACAATTATCCACGGATGCGATCATCATTAATCAGGGCTAACGGCTAAGCTTAGCATAATCCATCAAAAAGTTAGAAATGTGGAATGGAATGTCATTTGCGTGCCTTTCGACAGTATCCAACTACCTTATTTAGAAAAATTGGGGATTTATTTCACAACTTTTATTTGTTGATAGGTTGATACACATTTACCAACTTCTTCAGTTGGCTTACTTTCATATTATTGAATGGACAACCTGAATGATAATATCTACCTAGATACCTACCTACCTACTCTATATCTTTAAGGGAAAAAGTAATAAGCAGCTATACAAGGATAATAACTAATAACACAATTTCAACTTTAACCATTACACATAGAGTGCTAATGCAAGTCGGACGTTTTGAGTCTATTGGGTAAATGGGAGGTAGAACAGACACACTGACATGCAATGCGCAATGCTACAGTTTTTTTTCACTATTTTCGATTGACGAAGAAAAAATATCGGCAGAGGTGAAAAATGAAATAAGATTGCATACGTAGTGTTTGTAGTAGTACTTGTAGAAGTAATTTCAGTACATTAGTGGGACTTTCGGTGTTCCTCGTTATTAATGAGTCAAAGGGGGTTGAAAAAAGACAAACATTTTGGTGACAAGTCCTATGCACCTGCTCCCATATTTTCCCATTTCTGGTTTCTCTTTGGCTTAAATAGTGTCGAAGATGCGTAGGAACGTCAGGGAAAGAAAAAGATTTCTCAAGTCACGAAGATAATATTTTTTGTTAAGTCTTTTAAGACTCAGGATTATCATTGATAGGTAAGAAACGTATACGAGGACTTTGTAGTAATGTAGTCAGCTAAAGAGACAGGATTAGATTTTTCCACATATATAAATAACTAGCGACCATTTGTAAATAAGGGGTAAAAGACACCATGTCAAAAGCAAGAGAAGCTTGACATTATTCAATGAGTTCGGTCAACATTTCTAAAATCTCACGGGTTTAAGAAAACTACTAGCAAAAGTAAAACAACCAACAAACCTCCAAAAGCTTATACTACTTACATTGACACACACAATTTTACTTATCTATTTCTATGGATGAACCCATACTAGTCACTGGCATGACATAATATCCCACATAATGTTATTGCATTTGTGTGTAAAAATGCGTAGTAGTGAGACATTTTTACTCAGAAAGGTTGGAGATATAGGTGGGAAAGAAGCCCAGATAATGACAAAAGCACGAGACTCGAGAGCACAGTCATCGTCGAAGCATGTGTGTATATAAAGCAAAGCGCGTGGGTAGTGAGACAGATTGGCAAATAGTTGTTTGATTGAATGACAAGATTTTTGGTGGGTGAGATTTCTTGAATGACTATATCCCAGATGGGTTAATGATTAAGTAAGTGAATGGAGCAATAGTAAAGTAATTATAATCGGTGGTGGTGTAGAAGTAGAGGGGGTGCAAGAATAAAAGAGATCCTTTTATGGTAAGTGCAACTTTCGAGAGATGTTTTATAATCTCGAGGTGCTCCCACTGCTTCCTACTTGTCTCATCATTTTTCTATATTGTGTATACTAACTAAACTGACTTAGCGATACTCACACTCAGCTTGGATTACATTATCCCTCTCGCTCTCGTCTCATCTATCTATAACACAGAATCCTTTTTGTATATGAGACATAGTACATGAGAACGTGTAATCATATTATACTAAATGTGTGTGTGTGAACTCCAAACTCGACAGAAAATGAATACAGCAATGAAAATAGACAATACGAATGTAATCGTAGACGCAAGAGCAGAAAGAACATGTTAATGTAAATTCAATCGTTGAACTAACTAAGGTACAATGTATGATGAACATACACAAGACATATAAATGCGAATGGATTTCTGTGTTGTGTCTGTCATGTCTTTGGGTTGCCTGGCCTTTTAGTTTTTGCTATTCAATGGACTGATGCAGATCTGCTATGTTCAGTGTTCTTGTATTTCACAAAGCTACAAGTTCCTTACTTGAATTCTCACCATAAGATTTGTTGAAACATCTCCTTTGACATGAGTCGCTATTATCAATGTCTACTCGACTCAGCTAGACATACTAGAGCCAAACCACACCGTGTATATAACTCGAAACTGCAAACTCAAGCAGTTTATTCAAAATTCACATTTGATTATTGAGCATGAAAGAGTTATTCTATTCCTAGGTACACTACATACACTTGTAATGTAACTCCTTATTCAGAATTTGACATAGAGAGCCCAGGCCAAGTATTTTTTAATTCTTTCTCTGACAAACATCACTTGACGAAGACGTCGGTAAGGGGAGTCTCGGTTTCAAGTTGTACATTGTAGGTGGGGGCATTCTATTCCTAGATATCACTCATACTACCGTAAGTAGCTCAGATAGACTCATCCAAGAGATGTGATATGTTATTTAAGGTCAAGAAGTGAAATGACATAGGGAGTTGTTGTTGTGTCTGATTGAGAGTCAGTCTCTAGGCAGAAAATTTATTAGTAGGATGTTACACTGCTGCTAGAGATTCACTCATGCTAATCAACTCCCACAACAAAGATTATTTGCACTTGCATTGGAAAAGACAGTTCATTCGAAAAGAGCATAAGAGTCATGCAACTCCATATCGTATTATCATCATGGTACACAACGTCAAGAAGAGGAAGAAATGTCTTCGTGGCAAGTACAAATAGATAGATGAAGACCGGCAGCAACATATAAGCATAAATGAACAGAGAGAGAGAGAGAAAGATCTCACAAAACCTGCACATGCATAGGCCTTGAACGCATAACATAACAAACACAAAACACTTTATACTTAATATTGCCTCTTTCAAAACATCTCACTTTTTGACGGGTGTCTAAAACTCTAAAAAGCCCATTTGTCTAACGAAGGCCGGAGAGCATTATCTGGATTTTGCAACCCTTAGCTATTCATTTCACAGTAGCAAAATCCACTCATCTCATTTTTTCTCACTTTAACTTTTCTCAATTTTCCGAAAACCATCGTATTACGTACCTATGCTTTATGGTTGAAACAGACTTAAGGCACCCAATCACTCCAAATCTAAATACTTATCTAATATCTTTAGGGCTGCATGAGAGCCAAGACCAGTTTCATGCAGCTCCTGAGATTCAGATTAAAAATTGAGAAGGTAAATCTCAATTTATCTATATCTTTAGGTTAAGGTATGAAACCATTTATGGTAAGGCGTAAAGAGCCTTTCTCGGCTTGGTCAGCTAGAAGATATGGAAATTGAGAGTTAGATTAGATTCAACTTGTGTTGTCTACCACACTATAAAATCCACCATGGATGATCATTCTCTTTCTAAACAACTAACATAATAATATGACTGCAGCTTATAACTAAACCATACAATAGAATTGTATTCGTCTCTGTCCAGCATTCTTTCTGTGTATACATACTCACTTTATATTGTACTTACTGCAACATATTCTAAGATAAAGAGCCTGGCACTATGCACAGTGCATACATAAACGCAAGATCCATTATTAAAGAAGCTCTTAATACGTGTGTGTGTTTGCATTTGTACATACAGATGTATTAAAGCAAGGCACATCCTACGTGCACGTAAGAATTACACACTTACTTAAATGTTAAACATAGAGTAAACCGATATGATACGACGAGGAATGTGTTAATGCAAGTAGACTTATTGTTAGTCCGGCCTATGGCTTTAAGTAATAGACATTAGATGTACACATCGGTATTTATAAGTGTAAATCGGAGATGCATTGCAATACTACCACACGGGTATACCTCTATAAGTAATAATAATAGAAAAGTGTTTCACAGTACAATATATATAGGCAAAGCACAAGACTGACTGAAAGTGTTTACAATGACTGACCTGGTGTGGAATGGTGTGGGCCAAGGTGAACACTAGGAAGATGAGGCACAAGAAAAAGAACCCTTGGGGTCCTTGTAGTCCCTTAAACCAACTCATTGTCAAGTCTTTCTGTGTGTGATCCTTTCAAGAGAAGAGAATCCACTTCACGCTACGTTCCTCTATATGCCAGAAGCAGTACGTACAGTTTTTTACGAAGATTGAACTACTTGCTATTGTTAACATAACATTGCTATGAAAACACGCACAGAGGTAACGACGACATCATAGTGAGGAGAGCATTCTTGGTTCTTGTTATGTACTTATGCAGTATGTCCCTTCTTTCTTGCTTGCTGTCCAGTTAAATAATTAAAGTAACGTAGTAGGAGTAGTACTAGACGAAGATGTATTCTCTCTGATACTCTAACAAACTCTAACAACACTTCTAGTTATTCTCGACTACAAACACTCACTTGGAACTTGACTTGCCATCATACATCTCCATACAGACAGAGAGCGTTTACATTTACGACTCTAAAAACTCAAGTCAACTCAACACCATTAACTCATCAATTCAATTCACAAATATTTGTTATATTACCCCGTGGATTGTTGATGTGAGATTTCAGTTTAAGTCAACGTAAGTGGCACTGGGCCTTCGAAAATCAACTGAAGAAGCCCCCTGTGTCCTCTTGTTGCAGAATTTGTCTTGTATAGAACGTACAGAGTACAGAAACACTCTCTCTGTCTGTTTATATGTCTCTTTTGCCTTTATGTGAACTCTGTGCAAAATGTCAACGTCAATATTTTGACTGTTGTCACGTGTATGACCCTATGGTAAGAGTTGGTTATGCAGAACAGTATTTACTTATGGTTGATGATGTTATGATGTTGGTAGGGCGCCCAGGTGGATTTCGTCTTTCTCTCATGTGGGTACGGCTCTTTATAATCTACGACTTTTCCTGTGTAATATGTGTCGTGCCTGTATTGTAATTTGTAATTGTATGTCTAGTATGTTAAGTCAATGAGCTTCCCTCACCATCAGCTGCTAATTCAACTCATGCCATTGCCACTTTCTTGCTTGATAAATATGGAACGAAACACTTTTAATGAAGATAGAATATTAATATTCAGGTTTAAGTTGCCCTCACACAACACATTTCTATTCTAGTATCCTTCTGCACAAGTTCTTCGAGAAGACTGAACCCGGTGCGGTTGAGGCTTGAGATCTTTGACTTGACTTGGCTTTTTAGCTATACACGAGTATGTATGAGTGTGTAGAGAACTCTCGTTGTTGTAGCTAGTCGTGTGTGTACTACCACACGGCCTTCCGTGTATATAAACTCAGTAAAGTTGGTAATGTTTCGTCTCAGTCGAAGCCATAGAGATTGTTATTATTTTTGTACCCTGTGCGAGTTTTTAGATATTGCTGAAGCACCTTCAGAAAGTATTGTGTTGTGATTTACTTACGTGTTAAGTTATCTTGTGTGTGTGTTTACAACATATTGTTGTGATGATGTAATGCTGAGAGATGTAGGGACGATGGACTTAACTCACTTGACTCGGCCAGCATAGCAAGCCGACTGACTGAGAATAAGAGAGGCTAAAACTGTATGCACTCTCCCCTTCACTTGACTATACTTGACTCGGCACTTTGGCTGCGGCTCTCTTCTTGGGCTCTCTCTCACTCTGATCGTTCCTTCTTTTCTGTTTGTGTGAGGATTTCAGTTAGCTTTGACTCACACAGTGCGTTCTCTCTGTGTTCAGAGCTGGCTCAGCTCACACAGGTCTCTGTGTATTGTGTACACTTTGAGTTGAGTTGACTTGACTGAAGTCTGAGAGCCGAGCGCCGTGATTGTCTGATTCTTTCTCTGACTCTTTCTGGTACTCTTCTCTACTTCTATCTCTAGCTACTCACTGACTGCACTTGTACCAGCAAAGCTTTAGGAGTCTGAGTCTGTTCTGTTGTAGCAGCCACGTACGCCCATTTCCTATCTTTCCTACAAATTATGTTGCACTACTCACCAAGACGCCTTACAACGTTCAAATAGCACCTTCTCGGACCACGATCATCTTTGTCTTCCTCTCGTCATGACTGCCTTTTTCATTTTCACTTCCCAAAAATTTGCTTAACAATTTCTCGCGTTGAACCTTTTGACTCGACTTCAACTTAACAGAACTTACAAAGTCGAACTAACTGTAAGCTATATTCAGAGAGCCAGAGAGAGAGATGAGAGAGCATAAAAATGTACATCAGACAGATACCACCTCGATACCTGGGATCATCATTGGGCTCGTCAGCCAACTACTAGTACCAGCATTAACTATTAACCAGAAAGAGATTATTATGCTTCCGTCAGACAAATTATTACTACACTAAATGCTACATGATTCATTCTGACTGACTAGACGCAGGGAATATTATTACATCGTGGCTTGAGTTACCAGTCTTGTTTCTTTGGTCACTCAGCACTTTTGAATAACTACATTCAATTCAGCGTGCCTACACAACATCCTTTATACATAACTCGATATACCATATCATTACTCCACTCTCAAGGGTATACCCAAAATTTCAATAAGACTACCTGGCCCTCATGCAACAGTACAGTCCAAAGAAGCGGTGGCAAAGCAATAATCTACACGACACAACAAAATCAGCATTTTAACTAGTGTAGTGCACAAAACACAAAAGAACGAGCGAAACTCGTGGTGTGTACATTGTAATATGAAGCCACCGGCTGTGTCCACCTCAGGGGCTCCAGCATCTTTACCTCAACGTTTGTATTATGATCTATTGAAAGGAACTCCTTAATAAGAGAACCCGAAAGAAGCAACTTAATGGCATACGCAGAACTTATCGTTAAAACTATAACTGTGTAGTATTGTAGTAAAGTACGCACCTGCAGTTTCGTCAAAAAAGAATAATATAAGCAATCACAAATGAAATAATAAAAATTTTCGTACTATGTTGCGGCTTGAAACACGTAACTTTGTTATATGAACATTGCCTTGTGTAGTGAAGTAGTTAGTTTTTAGTGTTACGGTTGTGTTGTGTGGAGCATATTGCGTGTGCATGTAGTGTGTGTAGGTATTGTAGTTTTTAGTGTCTCTGGGAGTTTGTTGGTGTTGTTGATGTCTCATGGATGTTAGCAGGAATAGCAATACTAACAAACTACTACAAGCGTACCAACTAAAGACTGTTAACGTACGTACACACAGAAACTACTTGATAAGATGCTACTGCAGCCCTCATTCAATAGTTTTTGCATTATTACACGATCCAATTATAAACACATGCTACAGAGATAGTAGCTATTAATTATTGTTTTCTTTGCCTGCCTGCCATGGCTAACTTCCAAGAGGTGTATTCACTCGTCTTTGATAATCAGCACTTTCAATTTGATGAGATATGTTATTGAGCTACCATTACGCTACCTATACCTACAAGGAAAACGATGCATTTTTTATCGTCAATTAATTTAAACGCAGGCAGGCTCCTTGCAGAAGTTTTTTTACCATGCCTGCCTAAACAATCTTTCAAAAGGTATTGATGAGCAGGAACTATAGGAATTTTCACTGCTCTAGGTACCACTTCTTCTAAATACACGTCGATACAAATGGGAATAGTCATAAATCTACATAAACATATCTGTAAGTTATACATAGGTATGTAATTTCCAACTACTATCTGTAACTATAAGCATAATATTATAACTATTCTTGTCTAGACTGAAATGATCAGTTTTAGTAAATCCATGTTTATTAGCATTGCGATTCGCATGCATACAGAGTGCTTCACAACTAATCTATGCCGTCCAAAGTCTCTAAATGTATTCAGAAACAATATTATCTCGAGTCAATTGCTTGCACAACACATTTGCAATTCACATCCGGATATCTCAATGTATAAATTATACGTAGCAAGTACTCTTCTACCACTACAAGTTTAGAAACCAATGTCTTTGTCAGTTACGGACTTTTAGATTGTTTTACTGGTGTAATATAATTTCATGCTTCAGTTGTATTATGCAGATAAATGCAAGTTCATGTTTCACCGTTTTAACATACAAAAAACAAAATCTGTTTTTGAATACAAAGATTTGTGTTAATCTCTAAAATAAAATTAGAATATATCCCTTACATGGATTACCTATATGTGACATGTATCAACCTATATCAAAGTGCTTAATTATAAAATATTTTATTTTTCAAGTAAATGTGTATGGCAATTACCTACAAAGAAAGTGATGCATTTTGTTTGTTGACATTAAGAATAAAAGAATAAAAATGATTTGAAATCAGAAGAATGGTAATTGTATGGAACTTCCATACTCTTAGCCTGCCCTGTAATAAGTTGAGGTACTTGCTCGCACTTACAAATTAAGAATGGTTATCACATGTGTTAGTGATTACAGAGTTTGTTGGTTGTTCTTGCGTCTAGTCGTCTTGGAGCAACCATAATATTATTATTTCGTCTGCCGGCTTAACATGAAATTAGCTGCCGATAACTAACACATAGTAGGCTGAAGCACGTACAATACAGATACTAAATTAAACTGTAAAAAAGCATGATTGTATGAGTTAGTAATGTGTGTGGGTGTAATGTAACTCAGTCGTATAGTTTAGAGATGGAAATAACTAGGGTGCGAGTTGATTCAGTAAGCAAGTTCTAATGGTTCCCAAACAATGAAAATCGTTGTGTGAATGAAACTAGTTTGTTAAAGTTAGGGAAGAGAAACCGAATCTGAAGAAAACGAGACGAGAGTAGATATATTTTGAGAAAGCTGCTTTAATTAATTTCATAAGAAAGTCTTTTGGCATGACAGTGAAACTATAATTGGAATCTACAAAATGCTTAGCTTAGTTATTGTAAGGCTAAAGCCGAAGTCAAACGAGTCAATTGAAATCCATCTTGGCATTCATTGTGGTATCACTCACATACTATCTATCTATAGCAGAATATTAAAATCAGTTTTACTTTTGTTTTGACCAAGATTGAATGAGAATGAGCTGTCGGGTGGCAATTGACTCAGCATTATGCATAAGAAAAACTGAAGGTTGTTGATACGCTTTCCTGTGGGTAATAATAACATGCTATCTCCTTTATATATTTTAGGACATGATGTTACATTATTTCTGATGCAAGGGAACATTCAGTACTTACATGGAAATGGGATGAACTTGAGCTATTTGTATGACATAGCTATTACGACCACATAAAATACACCACTGTAGAGCTTGCAGACGTAGACCAACAATTGAGAATCCAGACCATTCTAATGACTAAAAGATAATAATCGCTTTATGTAACAAGTTTATAAAGAAAGTCTTATTGTCTTCTAGCACGAAACGTTCAAGTAGTCATTCCTCTTTCGCCATTGTGTAGCGGATTGAGTTGCACACAAAATATTGACGAGTCTTCAGCGCTTTCGACGGATTCTCCTAATTCACTTTGTGAAGTATTATGTAGTCATGTATATTTAAATGAGCCTCAGTCTATTATGATACATGGGACTTAGATTTTCTGACATGAGATGATGACAGTCATAAATATAAATACTCAAACCAAACCACCAGTAATCTACTAAGGTTTTAGTCAGACACTCTACCATTACACATCTATCTATGAATGTTGTGCCAAATGTATTCTGCAATTCTGTACACTATACTGTTATAGTGTACTGTATATAATTTAACTCTGTTTGTTTCTTGTGTTCAATGAGTGTACTTATTAGCAGGACCTACGCAGTAGTTTATAATAATGAATGAGAGTGTGCAAATACAAACAGACAGGAAAACTGAGTATAAAATATTACCCACACAATTTTATTTAATTGGTTTCGAGCGATAATTGAACCATCACAATTTTCAGTATTGTGTGTAATGTATGGTCATTGAAAAAACAGAATAATGTTAGTACTAAAAGATTATTGCGTTCGGTTCAGAGAAGGATGGAGTTTGTTTTGATTGCGTGTTAAGGTTGATATATTGAATCCATGCAGATTCTGTACCTTAGGGCCGTATCAATTGTTCAGTTGCAAAGGTATACCTACCATCCGATTCTTCAGTTATGAATAAAAGAACAGGGTACGGTAATATAAGAATTCGAATTCAAATTAAGACGAAAGACAGGACTACAAGAGTTATGTAGTTGTTCAATTTGTATATACGTGCATTACCAACAACTGTAGTTAATACAACTAACTAAGTGAATAAAACAAATCTTGTATATTAAAATTATGTAGTACGAGAAGATGCCTGCTATCTCTTGTATTGAATAGCATAACTTTATATTCAGTTCCGTTAACTGTATAGATGTTACTTTGTAGTGTATCGAGAGTGTAAGCTTATAAGCTTCTTAATTGATATTGATATTGGTTGAAAGATGCAGATCCTTTTCTACTACTAAAGTCTCTTATTCCACACGAATGCAAATGGGAAAGGAAATTCATGCTAAGTATCCGGTTCTTTGCCTCTGGGCTTGAAATACGGAATGTAATTTTCTGGCAGAATTTTCGCTGTTTGTGTGGATGGGTTCTGCTGGTTGTAGCTGGATAATCGTATCAAGAAAAAAATATTATGCTCAATCGATAAATATCTTGCATAAAATCTACTTCCATTTTATACAATCATAATAATCAATATACGGAATAAATACTGAAGAAGAAACTACTTGGAACAAGTTTTCCGCACTTCTTGCAGATACTACAGTTGGTCGACTCTCCCAATTATACGCTATTTGGCATTGACACTCCTGGTCTTCCTATATCATACTTTGCAACTACTATACACAACACACGGTGCCTGTCCGATTACTCCCTTACCTTTTTTCATCTAATATATTATGCATAACCTTTAGTTTATAGATTCTTTTTTCCTTATCTTATCAGCAATATGTATCTGTACTACTACAAGCACTATTACTCCTTTACGCTCTTTTACTTATGGTTACTCTATCTAATATTCGCCAATTTACAAGCTCCATATGTCATTTAGTTATTCATACATTAGATAGCTCATTTACAGAATTTAGCTGGCTCATTGCCACTAAAATTGTAGTTTATGCGATATGTGCGTTAGCAGCTTACTGACAAAAAACTAATTGCGTGCAGGATTCTCTGTGTGAAGTATTGTGCAAGTCGTTAACGTACAGATTCAAGATCACAGAAAATACACCTGTGAAGATGTTGAGTAAACTATTTATAATCATGATAACAATCTTGTTTAGGTACATGTGCTCATTATACACACTATGTGACTACTACTACTACACACTATGTGTCTGTGTCTAACTCTCTGAATTTCTCTCAAAGAGGCTGAGGCGCTTATTAGATTCTGTGTACGCAATAAAATTATTATAATAATGGTAAATATTTAGCAATTTGCATCCCCCACCGTTCGCTACATTTGTATACACACCTCTAACCACCATTTCTTGCATGTAGTAGCTGAGAGTATTGTCGGCATTTATTTTGATAACAAGAAATACCAGCGGGATACTGATAACCAATATGCAATAGAATATTATTTATATAGACATACATTATTAAGTGATTCATAATCATATTGTATACAACATGCACATAAAGTACAACTACAACCATACTACAAGATTCTACATAATCCCTTCTTACTTATGTTAATGAACTACAATTTATGTGGTGATTGATGGTGTTATAAACCAGACGAAAGGTGTTTAACAATTAATAGCACATACGATAAACGCAAAAATTATGATATCTAGATTTTTACAGACACTGTACTGTAGTAAGTACTATATGCACATATATTTACACGTTGCGAACACTTTAGTCATAATTAAACAGAGAATCTATTAAAAATCTCTTTACGTAGGAAGCTCCTTGTATGGAGCACAATTATTTGTTTACTAATTGGAAAAGTAACTTTCAAGTTTCAACTCAAAGTGTCATGCGGAAAGTTTTCGTCCATCCAATTAGAGTTTAATTTTTCAATGCTTGTATCTGTAATTGCATGAAGTCCTAAAAAGATGTTGGAATCATTTAGGTTCATTTGTTGTAAAAATCAAAATAATTAGGTAATTACTAATAGGTGAGACTTGTGTGATAACATTAAATGAAACTGATTCGCTCTATATGGTTCCTTAAGGTTAATATGTTTGTGTCGGTACATCGTACTGTGTGTAACATTTTCATCTCACTAGACACAATCTTCACGCTTTGTGCAAAGCTCTCCTTTTACACAACCCATTCATGGTACGTGAAAATTCGGAGAGAGTTATGAACACTCTACAGCTGCAAACAGGCATTATTCAAGAGAAGGCTAAGCTTCGAGACACCAGACAGCGCTCAGTAGCAGCTTTGCCTGTTTTGTACCAACTCAACTGATGTATTACATAGCTTTCTCAATCTAGTCATTTCGCATCCTTTGAAGTTCTAAAGCTCTAACCATATTATAATTTACTAACCTCTGTGAGCCATTCTTAAATGTATTTTCCATCAGATACTAATTGATTTCTATTGCACTCAATCAATAATTACAAATTGTTTAGCAAACAGGTGTAATAATTATGAGGTCTGTGGAACCAACCTCCTACACGACGACTGTACTTAACACTTGTAAATTTTGGAGTCACCTTAATAATTACTCGTGCTCATCCCATGGCACATCCTTTCGTTTTAAAAAAGTAATATACATTCACACCAGGCATGTACGTAGGTACACGATTTATAAAGAAACATAAATACAGGCAACATTAATTGTGTAATTAGCATATGAATAAGTCTCAATGTGTTTGCTCTTCCCCTCGCATGTGTGAAACGGATAGTCTTCTGAACTCTAAACAGACAAAACAGTTTTACACGCAGAGAGAAATGTATTATTATGGTCATCTCCACTAACTCAATGAATTATATATAAGGCTAATAAGAATTTAATGTTTGCTCTTCTCACCTCTAAGAGGCTCATTATAGCTATTGCTCAGTTATTAATTATCAAATCGTACTGTAAAGGCAACAGAACACGTGTAGCTTTGTGGATTGTGGAAGTAAGCAAACCATACGTTACTATCTCCATTAATCGTTTTTGTGCGGTAATAACTCATTTCCATGTAAGGAAATTCTTCATCTGATTTCAGAGAGCAATAACGTAATGTACGCTAACAAGTCTGAGCTAATTGGATATCAAGCTGATACGTACTTATACAAAACTACTACTTATGTTAGTGCTACGAAAGACAATGTGGCAATCAAAACAGGCCAGAGTGTAAGAATTTTATGTTTTTCCCCATTCAGGCATTAACATGAATACATGTAATATACTCACCTTTAAGAACATCTTCCTAATAAAATGCCCCACCTATCTTCCCTCACTTTTACACCATATCTCTCCTCATATGCATACAAAACTGTTTTACAGTTATATTTTACACTCACTCGTTGCACTCCAAAGTGCTCGGATACTTCCACAGAGTAGTACTTACTCTATCTCTGACTCACTAGTTCATTTCATACATGATACATGCTATCGGTCAACATTGTGTTTACTTTCTTTAGAATAGAAGAGATATATGTATATGTAAAAGGTATTACATGCAAATGATATACAGCTGCATACACTCGTCGGAGATGATAATGCTAATAACTTATTCTCACAGTCAGCCACTATCTCTGTTGTTGTGAGTAGTTTTCGTATTCGTTGTGTTTTAACTGCATGCAGGTTTTCCTGTATCGTGTAAATATGTAATAGAATTATTATGTTCCATGTTGCTTTCAGCTGTATTACAATGTACAATACCATGGCGTTTGGATTGAGTCCGTCATCGTGTCAGTCATGTCAAAAGTACATTTAATTTTGTTACACTACCCCGTTATAATATTACTCATCCCACTAGGTATTCGCCTGAGTTTTGTGTTATGTCTGTTTGTCTGTATGCTATAGGGCTATGTATATGTGTGTGTTTGTATGTGTTTTCAGAACTAAAAGTCTGCATCACTTCAAATTAATCTCCTGCAGTCTTTCTGATATCAACATTATCATCTATAGTGCTGATTCCTTAGAGGGATGTGTTTTATTACTCCTCACCTTTTCAGGTCGTTTTATATGGAGTCGTGCACATTCTGCTGATGTTGTGCTGAAAGTTTTCGAGTGTAAAGTAAAAATAAATTATCCGTTGCATCTTCTCTTCACTTGAGAGACAATCTGAAGAGCATACATCGTGTAATTGTTTATTTCTTATTCCATTATTTACTTCGCGACTTTAATTGAGTGAAAAATTTCCCCTCCATTACAACTAAAGTTGGCAACGCTACAGTAACTGTAATATACTACCCAGACACTATTGCTACTTCTTTAAATGACAATGATGCATTTGTATGTATAAATGTATATACTATATACGTATCCTATATATATTAGTACGCTGTTTGCCTTGTCTTTACTAACGACTAGCATCTTACTTTACACAGAAACTAAAACTTGGAATCTGCAAAGTTTCTAGCGAAACTTAGGACATTGCGAATAAAAAAGTAACGTGGGTATATAAGTATTGTATTTGCAAAATTGGTATATGTATCGCAGAAATAATTATAAGAATACACGAGTCGCAGTTTCACACTGTAGCCTCTTTATATTGACATTGAGATGAGAACTATGAACTTTCCATTCTAACTAATGCAGAAAGTGCAAAACTATATTATGCATCGTAAGGAAATGAAGACATGAATGTAATAATGTGAAGTAGATTTTAATTTGAAGCTTTGTGAAGCACGCATCTAATATTTCAATGTCCATCTAATATGTACTTAATTCCTAATTCAATTAGTACTAAATTACACAACTAATTATTATCCGAGCCGTTGCGTGTACTAAATGCACACACGCGTAATCAAAGCAATCTAAACGAACATAGCATTTATATAAAGGTACACACATAGCATTGGTAGTGTTCTAGCTCCAGCAGCATTTATTTGTGAATTAAAAACACAACAAACCAAACACCACAGACCAGTGTACACAATAATGCATTACACAATGGGATTGTGTGAATTTCTAGTAGAGGTGGACATCGTGCTTTACAGACAACCACATTCATACCACCATTTATCATACCTACTAGTTTCATCCTAAGCCATAACATAACATTATCTATGATTAATGTTTTACACTGGACTCATTAGTGAATGGAAAAGTGAAATTACAGTTCATTTACACTTAAGCTCGTAAGATACAAAGAGAGACGACTGTACTAGAAAAGTAACAATAAGTGAGAATGGCTGGTTGCTACGATGTATTATTTTAAGGCTGATGATTTGTGGTGTGTGTATGTGTTATGTATAACAAGGAATACAATAGCAGAGAGAGAACAGTCACATGGACATAGTTTTAGTATTCTAGTGCATTGTGGAGAGTGTAGACACGGCAGACCTGTATAAAGAGGTAGAGCGAATGCGAATGTGTTGTTGTAAATGTAATAGTAGGGATTTCTATAAGGAGAAGTTGAATTACTGTAATAGTAACTATCCATGTACATGCATGTATGTATGTGTGTAGTCCGTCGTAGTAGTAGTAGTAGTCCATATATTATACGTGTATACAGATTGGTACGGAAAACACAGGGAGAAGTAGCATTCAGAGAGAGAACGAGAGAGAGAGAGAGGGATATTATTACCATGAAAGGGAAAAAGGTCCTGGCAAAAGCCAACTTTACTTTATACTTTACTCAGGGCGTTATCGAGTTTTCATCGAAACAAGTGAAACAGGGAAATCTCGCTTGATTCTAAGCCAGACGCAGTCGCACTGGAAATGATAATAGGACGAGTCTAGTTACGTGTATATGGAAAATAGTAGTTTGTAGGGACGTTTTGTTGGCGAAAGTGTACATATAGCACTACAAGTTTTTGAGGCAGGAGAGCCGCGCAAGGAAAGCTTACTGAGAATGCAACGTAGTTTGTATACAAAGAAAGGATAGAAAAGGATAGAGAGGAGAGGTATACAGTACATGGAAGTAAAAAGTAACTCGTAGCTGGTGAAACATTTCCATTCGTTTCCAGGCTGCAGACCTAAAGGCAAAGGCAATTCAAACTCCAGACTCTCTCCAGACTTTGACTGTGTTTTGGAAGTTGGAGGAAAAGGCAATTGGAGTTTAGTTGCATTCCTGTATACTTTCCCTCGCCATCAAGTCTGCCCTTGGTTGAGAAAGCGAGGCGCACTAGGATAAAATAATGTGTATAATTCTTTCCCTGTTCTTTTCTCTGTTTCTATTCTTCCCGGAGAAGACTATACAACACTAACACTACAGGAGGAAACTCTCAGGACGCAGTCAAACCCGCTGAGCACGAATACACAGCCTGTCACGAAAAAGAACGCTTTTCCTTGTATTTTCAAGACTTGTGGCATATTTAATTTCACCTTTGACCTGGTTCAACGATTTCTTCCAATTCTGCCACTTACAACTTTGATTTTGACTTTTGTATCTCTTTCTAGTGGACTGCTCCTGTGTTAAATGATAATTGGATTGTGTGTAAGTGTGTATGTTAGTTCGAGTGAAAGCTGCGAAAAGTATTCAGTGAAAGTTTTAAGTGGTTGAAAAGTTTTTCTTACTGATTTGCTCTTTGTGTAGTGGTTTTGTGAAAGTTGCTCTTTGTGAGAAATATGATTTACAATAATTTTATGTGGGCAGAAACGATATTGGATGTTCGAGCAAATTAATTCAACAACAAAATTATATTTCGCAGCGATACTTCTTGAATGGATCTCCTTTCTGTAGCAATATTCCAAAGTTTCGAGTGCAAAACGACTTCTATTGTAGTAGTAGTTTGTTGTAAGTAGGAGCATAACAGAATGAACACTTGAAAGTATCAAATACCTTCTTGTATTACTACCATTGTGAAGTGAATGCTCAATATTGAATATTACCAAAGTAGCATTCTCAAAGGCAAAAGTTTATTCCGTGCCTCAGATTTTCGTTTACTGCAAATGAAGATAGCGTAGCATAAATAGTATGGGTCCCTCAGGGAAACGCTGGAGAAACGCGGAGTATGCTTAAGAAGAGTATTTGTTTGACGCTGACGTGCTTAATTAACGCAAAGGCAAAGAGGACTCTCGTGCTGGGTAGGTAATTAATTATTAGCGACCAGAACAATCTTTATGGCCGCTGTATCTAAATGTGTATGAAGACCTTCAAAGGAAATAGGACCGAAAGCACCAGTTGTTGTATTCTCCGGTCCATTTCATTTTCATCATAATACATTGAGACCAGCAGAAAGCGGAATGAATATCTAACTGATCCAGTCAGAAACTCACTTAGACTACATAATATTACACACCAGTCGCGACTCTCAATCTAAAACTCTTTGCAACATCGTTCTTTGTCTGTAGCAATACAACTACTCGAAAGTCTCAGCACAACAGCTCACATACACGCAACGTTCTATTCAACTTTAACATTCAACTCTGAAACTGGAAAAGGATACTTTGAACCAGGTAAAAGTTCTTCGCAGTAGAATTAGATCAGATTAGACAGTAAAATCGAACTAGTTCGGGTATATGTAACACTTCCAGGTGTTATGTTGTTATTGATGTGGGTTTTATGTTTTAAATTGCAGGTATTTATATAGTACCTACCTATAGAATACTGTGTAGAACTCCAAACCATCATATTTATTTAGGTACTACCGTAAACCAAAGTAGATCCTGCTTAGTTTGGAATGAAGCTTCAAAAATACAGTACCTAACAACTAATCCAAAGTTGAGCTTGTACTTATAAAACTACGTAGGTAGCATACATGTACATACTGGGATAACACCGCAAAATTGAGGTCTTCAGTGGGATATTATTCTTCGGTAAATATTCTGGAATTATAACTCACTCTACTATGGAATGCCTAATGAAGATACATGTGAAAATCATGACAGTCGAGACATACCTAATATTATTAAGAGCATACCTACCTACTTCAGACCAAAGTAAACCTACAGTGAGGGGAAAACTGTTCAATTTTCTTGTGGAGTAAACATTCCATTTTGCACGTGAAATATTTCGTCTGTGGGCGGCTAAGCTACCTTACAATGTATGTGGGTAGCTACCTTACGAGAAAACATCTTTGAAATGTCAGTAATATATAAAACTATTAGTTTTTCATAGGAAATGAGAAGAGCAAGAGATCACTAATGGTTTTGTAACTCTTCAATTGTAAATGACACCTACAGCCCACTTTTGTATCACTGGGATGAGTCGAGTAGGTTATGCTACAATGCACTCGAGATTCTTTCACTTTGCAGCTTCCGATTCTGTATACTTTCTCCATTTTTCTTCATATGTATATCCCTTGTTTTGAAGTTGGTGTTTAGCAAAAGCAGCGTTTCGGGTAGCTTACATCAGCGCTGAGTGAATGGATCCTGTGAAAATTTCTCTACTCTTTCAATGTGCACTTATTGAGTCAAGTTCACTTTAGTACTCGACGATTTAGTTAGTAGTACGTTGTGTGGCAGTTAATACACTACATCTACTTCTAGTACAGTCAAGATCCGGTTGTTTCTCTTATCGAAAGAGAACAAAAGACTCGAAAAGCTTACAACACAAGAGTATTTTCTATCGTAAGTGTTTCACGAATCCCTATCCAACTATATTACGAAATCACTCTCCGAGTAGCGTTAGCTCACTAACTTCACCGCAGAAGCAGACTTTATTTAGAATTGAGTCTAACACAAGAAACATAAAACGAATTGCATTGCAACGAACGTACATTCGTAGCGATGCTGCTACCACAGAGATAGTCAGACGTGTTTTTTAAATGCGTATAAATTCCCCGTTAAAGTATACATGGTTTGGTAGGTTGTTGTTGTGCGTACGAATGTACATTGCATTGTATTTGCTATCGCAGCAGCAGAGTTCTTCTCTTTTTCTGTGCCATAGCAAACCTTTCTCCATCATCAAATTCTATCCAAAAGAACTAAAACCGAATTCAACCTCAACTGGATATTTATAATCGGGAATAGGGTTTTCGGAACGTAGCGATAGCACATCTACTGTACATAAAGGATGTAGATACCCGGGATATATATTTTATCCCTATTGCGTTTAGTTATTCGACCTTCTACTAGAAGTAGAAGTATAATGGCAGTTTCAGTTTGTACTTTATATTCCACCTCCTCTGATATACTCTTTCGGTTCTTTAGAATGTGTAGCTCCCACTACCTAAGCAAAGAGAAGAAAATCCAAGAGATCGTTTGGTTCTATATTGATTGCATTGCATTACACGCTCTCGCGATCTATTTGCTGTAGTTTGCCACAACCAACAACTGAGTTTATATCCGTAGGAGTCCCGCTAGTAGTCAACCAACACTCGCTACACGGACAGATTCCAAGCAATTTTTCCCGCAAATGGCATTTCTAGTGGAATTTTTCCAATCTATTTGCTTCTTAGCTTTAGCAACTCACACTATTGTAACTTTAACTCAGCCACGCATCTGAATGCAAGACATATTTGTAAGCAGCTTCAGCAACACGCTATTTGTACCAGAATACCTTATTTCCCATTTAACTATAATCTCTCACAGTTCTTTCCGTTGTACACTTGGAACATGCAGAATTGGGTAGTAGAGCAATAGAAATTGTTGTGTAACAGCAGGAAGCTTACTGTAAACAATTCTCGAATGTCTCGTGTGACAAATTTGAGAAAAAAGATAAACGTAACGACCCAAAGAGATCATGAACCTACTTTAAGACCGCTGATGGATACACATTTCCACATATTTCCTATCAAAAACGTCTCCAAATTGGCATTCGTGTTGCTAGTTCTATCTACGCTGTTATTGTTTACGTATTATGGTATTAGGTCTACCATAAAGGTTTATATTCACGCAGGTATTTATTGTGCGTGTACTTAGTCGAGAAAAGTCAATATGTACGGACAGGTTGATAGGTCACCTATCCACAAAAGAAGATTATGACATTCGTCTTGTCAGGTAAGGGCACGAAGTACCTATCAACTTTAATATTTTGTGGCAAGCGCGTCTTGTTCTGTCAGTCATTTCAATCTTCAGAGAATATTACTTGCAGTAGTTTGCGCTTCTTCTTTCGCAGATTTAGCAAGCAATACTGAACATACTGTGAAATCCGAAAAAGCTCAACTATAAAAGCCCCAGTTGGTATTGTTAGTCGAAAATAAATGTGGACGATAAACACTAAAGAAGCCTTATAGTACCCAATTCAAACTTTCATTTTTGTGTCCCTACAGTTTTCTATGAATAGGAGAGAGAGAGAGAGTTTTGAGAGTAAAAGGTGATACGTGATACTATGAAGAATATATTAAAAATAAAGATTCCATGAAGAATACAACCATGCAATATTAAAACATGGCATGAATATTCATGGTAATAATGCATTGCACCACCACGGCAAGTTTAAAACTCTCTGCTTTCTTTTGTACGTATCATTCTGTAAGACGAACTTATGAAAAAAGACCTGGCTCACACAATACGATCAGTAGGATCATAACTTTTCAGTATAATGTCTGTATAACTGGTGGTGTTGGTATTTGAAAACTGACACTGTGAACTACGACCAAGACCCCCTTTGAGATTTCCTGAATATTCTCATGCTCATGAATACAGCTCTACTCTCTCAATGTATGTATGTACGTAATAACTACGGATCCTACACAACTACCTACTTTGTATTATGTCGTTGTTTCCGTATGTCTTTTTTATACTTACAAACAATTTTTATACCCATTATGCCTTGCACACCGCCTGACTACCATCCTATAGGACACCAATCATCCTCGTATGACATACAACACAATTTGTAAGTGTAGTGGACTGTGGACTTGCTTTTTATGAGTATAATGTTAAATAAAAATGTATATGAAATGTTTAAAGCCAAGTTTATATGTTTAAGGACAATTTAAAGAGAAGTTTATATACAATACACTTAAACTTGCACGGTCTTCTTAGATAAACACATACAGTACAAAGTGTGATAGTGTGTGTGGTGGTGGTGAGTGAGTGGAGTAGTTATCTCGACTCATATGGACTGGTCTGTTTGGTATCATATGATACGACGATAGTGGAAATGAGAATTTAAACATACACAAGCTCCAATCCTTCGAGTTAGAATGGTCTATGATGTATGATAAAAAGAATGCTGCATTGTGTTGGAAGTACAAGCATTATAATATTATTATTGTGCTGCTATTATGTATTAGACATTATTATTATTATAACAAACATATCTATACACACATACTAAAAGATTCAAGCAGATTCTACTACTATTACTACTACTAGTTGAAGATTCATGTGATGATACAATGAAATGCGCCTGGGATTCCAGAATGGACTAACAATCTGCTAAGTTACAATTGACTTGACATTCCATTGCATTGGCTATCTCTGCATAACCAACAGAGCTTTTCTGTACTTCTCTTAACCAACAGAAGAGCCATCAAAAGCAAAGCCAACAATATCCTTCCCAGTCAGTCCTTACTTGACTATGGCATGGATGTTGTGTAATATTATTTTATATTAGTACTTGAGTCAGAATGGCCTGTGCTTGTGCTCTGTGTGTAGTAATAGTAATAATAAGTCTGTGAGTTTTAAGATCGTACTCTTGCACGACTAGGGTCATTCATTTAATTTCGTTGAGCATACTAAATTTGGATGATAGAAATACAAGTTGTTACGAGAAGAAGTACAGAGAGACGTGAGTGAATTGTGTGTGTACAAGCAACACAAAAGAATATACTTGTTAGAACACAGTGTAGAACTAGGTACTAAGAATACTGAATGATACAATTGTCCTAAAGTTGACTAGACAGATTCTAATGTTTACAGAGGAAGGGAGGGGGTTCCATGTTGGTTTGATCAAAGCCCAAAGTTCGAGGCGAGAAATGAAAGTAATCAAGGCATGTAATAACATAACCCTGCAAGTTTACTGCAAGTAATATCAACTAAAATAACTAACTACAAATGATATGGGTAAGACTACATCATGTAATGCTCTTCGTTGTTGAGTATTATTAGTGAGCTAGAATTGAGACCTTCAACTTTCATCAAACAGGGGAAGAATACGCAAGACAGACTACAATAGTAGTAACGCAGTTAAGTTCACAACACGAAATGACAAATAAATTGTTGTTTGTGGAATGGACACTATGAAGTGCAGTCAAGAGTGAAAAACTTGACTCATCTTCAACATCCAAATACAAACCGTAATAAGATAAATTGAAATTGCACAAGACGATAGTGTTTTTGTACTGTTGTAAAAAACATCTCTAAAGGTAAGGCAACTTTCCTACTACTAAACATATCTCGAAATAAAAATATTTTCTGCCAGCATACCACAGAATTGCAGTAGTAGTAGTAGTAGCAACGTAAAACTTGGGAGAAACAGGATGCAATGATATCACCAATTTACTTACTTTATCTCTGACAGTGTTTCCATTCTTTTACTGTGTTAAGGAAGAGATATTATGACGATTTTATTTTTCTCGACTTTGCACGCTTGTTTGTACCTGTAAATTCTCTCATTGTACATTTACGTGGTATCAGCGTCAGAGCGAAATTGTGATAAGTCAAGTTCTTGAGAGGATACTCTCTTGGTACAAGGAAAGAAGGTGTGTTTCTATTTTACGGCTATGTAAACCAATGGAAGTGAATTGCTTTTCGTCATTTATGTCTCAGTAACAAATAGTTCATGTTGATAATACTGTGTGAGAGTGCAAATACTTTTGGTAGCTACGTACAGTAGTAGTAGTGCTACGTGCGTATATCACAAACAAAAACATACCATCAAAGGCTGTGTAAAAGCATACGACGACGGAAGGCAATCTGATAAGTATTTGTGAATTGCAAGCTTGTAATATAACTGCTCTCTCTCTCTCTCCTTCTCTCTTTGGCTACAAATGGTTTTCTTAACTGCTCTTTTGTTATTTTATTTATGCTGCAGACCTAGTAGAACTATAACATGCATTAGTAACGTTATGTTGTGTAATGTTGTGTTATGTATGTTAGAATTTGTGCAATGCATAAAGGCATTTGGTTCGCTCGTGTGTATGTGTGTGTGTGTGTGTGTTTGGAATGGCAGTCATTCTGTCTGTTATGGAATTTGTTCAATTGTTGTTTTGATATGAATTTTTTCATTAGTGCATGAAAAACATTTTCTTGATTTGAAATATGTATAGTTGTCATTGTTGGCAGTTGTGTTGTCATTGTGGGCTGCTGCTCTGTATATTTCTGTTGGCTTGTTTGTGTACATTCGTTCATGAATTTATATGTTGCTGCCGTTTGCCGGTGGCTGAACAGAGGAAGAAGACTGCATTAGAAGCAGACGCAGTGGTTTACTTTTGATTAAAACTGCAGACAGTAAGAGTGCTGGTGGGTTTTCTTGAACATTCACAATTCTCCTCAGATGATGCAAATCCAATTTCTTTCGCGTAACTCGTCGTTCAAGCTGAAACTTTAAGGAGCTGCTACTCTCCTTCGTTAATTTCATTTCGAGCTGCCTATAATGTTTCCATAAGCCTGGAGTTTCGTTGTGGCCATTCAATTCTATGAATTGCACTGATGCATGTATACAGCTCATAATTGTATATCTGCATCCATTAGAAGGAAGGAACTTATCTGAATGCGATACTACTAAGAATTACACAATCTATATCGCAGCATACTCGATTCTCTTTGTTTAGCTCAGGTACGTTGCAATTAATTCTGGCAAATGACTGTAGTAAACTTTGATAATTAATATGCCCTTAATTTGCAAAACGACTGCTGCTCCTACGTGCAAAAATGCCTTTGCATTGTGCATTGGTTGAATGGCCAGAGAAAGACATTTTTAGAAACCGTACCGGAGTACGCATGTTAGTCGACTATAATAATATTGTATTTTTGTTGATTGCTCGCTGAAGCCTTATGTGTACAAAGTGCAAACTATAGTTAGGATTTTTTCAAATGCTGCTTGCCTCCTTATAGTTAGCGAAATCAAGAAAAATTGATTAGACACACGCTCATTGATCAAATAACATTTTCTACGTGATGGCATTATAAGAATGGCAATGTGATATCTACATCTATAGTATAATACTTATAGTATTGCCGCTTCGCATGGTTCACAATGATAACAGAAAATCCAAAGCTCTGGCGATGCATGTAGCAAAAATCAATGTAGCTTTAAGTCAGGAGTCCTATATCATTCTTTTGTATGTACAGTTACTATTCCAAATCCTGCTTATGTTAAGATGCTGCTACGAGGAAAAAGTTATTAAGCCAACCATCTTCCATTCATCTTATAGATATAGAATTTGCTCAGCAAAGGATTTGTGTCATTTGACATATTTCTATATAACTATTCCCTAAATGCACACTCAATGTTTTCTGTACCTACTAACAGTGTGTATAGAATTTCTGTGTGTGTAGAAATGAAATGTGTTTTGTGATGGTATATTATACACACAACGTAGAATGTACCTAGTATAGCAAGATTGCTACTATTAGGAGTAATAAAGACATTGGATATTATTATGCATAATAATATATCATAAACATATAGCTATTGTTATAATGGCTAAAATAAGCAGCTGTGAGAGAGCATGTCCTATTATTGAAATCAGCATTACAATTTCCTAAAAAGCAGTGTAAATTTAATAGCCTAGGCATACGTGTGCTCAAGAAATCTAGACGTGTGCTATTGATACTTATTTAAAAAGAGGTAGGCATACGGCATACATTACATTTTAGCACGAAAGAAAGGTCAAGTTACAATGGTGAGGAATAGATTAAGATAAACTCTGTGGTAATTTAAACCAGCTACTCCCAGTTAGATGTAGTAGTAGCCCATAGGCATGTATTACACTAGAATAACAAAATAACATCCACACACTACACTGCGAGGCAGGTGAGGAAAACATTAGCGAAATTTAAGCTAATGAGCTGGAGGAGTGTTGCAAAGTGTTTCAGACACTACAGACTTTGAAGTCAAGCTTGAAGCAAAATTGGTGAACTATGTAAAACATTGTAAGAGTGGCTACATTATTATTTCGGTTATGATGATGTTGAAAAAGCGTTTTACTTCGTACACCACCAGAGTTTACTCTACTAGCAAGGCAGAAACACGTCTCTGTGTACATAACTACATGACATTTCCACTTGAGAACTATTAACGTTCCATTTGACTTAAGGAAGTGGAAAAATTTGCATACATCTCCATACAGTAGTGTATTTAATAATTCAGTGCGTATATATGCAAGCAAAAGCAATAGAATTCTACCATTTAAAAGTTTCTGTTGGAAGAGTCGTCCATGTGACGAAGTAGATATGTATTGTACTTGAATTGCAATATGGCTACTTGACTGATAATGTCATACAGTGTCAGTTTGAGTATAGTGAATGACAGAGTACGTGTAAAGTTGAATGCATTAAAGAGGGATTTAACGTAAAGTCTCTTTCGCGTTTCGTTTGATGTTGGATGGATAGCCTTGCTTTAAAAAGATCTTCTGCCGTTCTCTCTCTCTTTCTCTCGCAGACTGTTATATTCATCAGCTCACAATGGCTGTGTGATAAAGAGAAGGGATTTTCTATCGAATTTGGACTCATAACTTCCATTACGCCACATACATCATACTGTGTACATATATAGTCAAGATAGAACTACTATAATGTGTGTGTTGTTGTATTGTGTGTTATATTCGTTTAGCTAACTATATCAAAGGAAGGGTCACCCTCTTCCTGGAGAGAGTATGCAGAACAGACTTGGTCTGCAAGCGTTAAGTAAATAAAGTATATATCTGTGTTGAAAAACTTGGTAGGTGACTATTTCCCTATATTATGTTTCATACGCAGCACAAGAACTATACACACAAAAGCAAAACTGTAAATGTAAAGAGTAGGTAGTAAAGTAACTGCTGGTACTGTGTACACATAGTGACAAACATGAATTACAAATATAGTGGTGTAATGTCAGTGTATAAGATGCAGAGGTGGTGGTGGTGAGAAATTATAGTCATTCGGGTTCAGTTTCAGTTTGCATGCTGGTACTGTATAGAGAAGGACGTTGATGGTGGTTGAAAGCAACAACATTGCCCTTGTTTTGCTCACTGGAAAAATTTAACTTACGCAAAAGTGAGTTTGTGAGTGAGGGAGAATCTTGAGTGTATTCGGAGTTGTACTGTGGAGAGAAATAGAATTGCCGTGTAGTAGAAAGAACGTCGGCAGCAGCCACGGCCACGGATGGCAAGAAGATCTTAAGTATTCCTCAGCTGTGTACGAATGTGATTCCCCAGCGGGAAGGGGGTGTTTTCCCTGGAATCTTAGTCGTATTTATCGTGAAACCGGGTTCGGGTCGATACACCGGAACCAGAGTGTACCTCCACTTCCTAACAAAGTCTGCTCACTCACTCTCTTCACTACTGCTACTTACTATTTTACTTACTACTACTATCCCTGGCCTATTCTCCTCTCCCGTGTTCGTGTATAATACTGCCGAATAATGTTGTGTGTGTACAGCATTAGGGTTTTGTGCTCCACCATGGAGGAGACTACGTTCAGAATACGTGCCTAGTCGTGTGTGGATGAGTCATCACTACTAGAACACAACATAATTGGATTCCGTTATGACACTTAACTCTCTATATAAACTATATCTCAGTTAAGGCTGGATATGTGTTCTTCTTCCTCTTGCTAAACACCGTATAATACAGACACACACACTCAAGCATCAAGGAATAGCACATTGCTCGTGTAGTAACTACTTACTCGAGAAAATTTACTTGGCTTCTCGTGGCTTCTCATCCTCTAAATCATAATTATTGCACAATTAACGTTTCATTTTATTTCATTGATCCAACATAATACAACACACAATGGCCTTGTTGTACAGAGCGGACGTAGAATGTAACCAAGTGGCTCTCGCTCTCACTTAAACCAAGGAAACAAACATGAATGATGTCTGCTCTTTTTGTAGCCATTAGCAGTGTGTTGTGAGATAGTTCAAGTAAGTAGAGGAGTAAGCTACTTGAAACATGTATAAGGAAGAAAGCCTCTTGTAAGTATTTATGTTTGCTTGTAAAGTGAACATTACTAACTAACAGCGCATGAGGCATAGAACGTACATCAATGAATCTCTTAGCATCGGATGCTGTGTTGTGTGTGCAGAATGTAATGTTGCATTTTCTACATGTTATATTTTATGATACAAGAGAGAAACTTTGTAAGAGAAATTCTACCCGGTGCAGTGTAGTAGTAGAATCAAACCCGAATTCTAGTAGTAAGCAAGCGTAGGTATAGTATTTGTACAACCCTGATCATTTTACTATTGTTTGCAATGACGACACAACTTTCTCCAGTTGCTGACTCCGAGTCTACGATTACGGCCAAGTCACCGGAGTTTGTTGCGGTTACGACGAATCGGGAAGTAATGAATGAAAGTCGAATGCAGTATTCATGCCTGGTGGAAGGTACTATTTCCCAGTTGGCTTTCAGTGCAGACTGTAAGTCTGTACTGACTCATGCTTGCTTTTCTCTCTATAATTACAATTTACAAATTTAATAATGCCAAAGTAAGATGGAGTGCAAAGGTCGAGGCGTTGCAAACGTCAAAACGCACGAGTGGAAAAACAAATAATATTTTTCTTTTACGCAAATTGCTTCATATCATGTTGCTTCTATTTTTTGTGCATTTCCCGAAACTTAATTTCCTCCTGCATATTTCCTCCTGCATACATGCATATTAGTAATTTCAGTTTAGCACAGGACGTAACACAAAAGTACATGCATAGTTTATATGGTGATATATATAATGAAGTAAAATGACACAGTAGGTACACCTAGCACATTTTATTGTAAATTCTAGTCAGGTAAAAGTGGATACATAGCTGTAGCTGCAGCTCTAAAAAAGCTCTATGATGCTGTGTGCATAGTTCGTCCGGTTTTCTGTGTTCCCAAAAGCCAGTTGACTTTAGAGGGTGGAGCAGTACAACTATGAATGATGGATTACATGCCACATTTTCATATGCTTGTACATTTATGAAGATGTTGGTGACAGTGACGCGAGCACGAAAGTATTCGTGATCCGCTCCAGAGATACGTTAGTTGACTTTACTGAAAGGTAGAACTAATGTAATAAAGTAGAGGTAGTGTAAGTATATTTACATTTCTTTACTTAGAACTTGCATGCACACGTTGTCTTGCCTCGGCTAACCTTTGTGTAGTATAGAGACTTTGCCATGTGCCTATGTCGAAAATACACACAATTTGATTTGCTGATACATTATTCCACAGACTCAGTTTCTTGTTTTTCTAGAAGTCAGTAAACATCTCACAACTTTACCATTTACCCTTTTGTACACTTTATTGTAGTTGCTCACAGTGTAACAAGTCTACGCAGGTTACGCAGAAGGAACCTGTTCGTTGCTTAAGCCAGGTTAATACTTTACTCTTTTAAGGACTGTTACTATTACCGTGAAGCTCGTTGTGCTGAACCGTACAGAATTGTACACGAATATTGTCTACTCTACAACTACCCCATTTATATAGCAAAATACAAAGAGAGAGAGAGAAAGAGAGAGAGCTACTGTTCGTTATAAGTATCCGACGAGCTACCCATGTCGGGTTATTGGTCTATCCTCCCTACCCCTTGGGTTAGAAATGCATTCGGATGCTATTCTGTAGTGTGGTGGTATATTATACACATATATAACTACAAAGTGTGACTGTGATGGGAGTACTCTCTGTACAATATACTTTGATAGACATAGGCGCTTTGTCGTTGCTGCCCTGCTGATCCTTGATGGCAATTTTTATCGATTTTCATTCCCCCTCCATTCGGTTTGGTGGATGGATACGAGACGATAGGTCTCGTCTACTTGGGCCTTGTCTACTTACTTGTACGTAGTGTGGTAGTCTGAATCTAAACTCACCGAGAGTACACACAGTGGTGGAAGATCCGCCACCAATATTTCGTTCATACTTCCGAGTTCCTCTCTCGTCCTCTCCTCTTCTTCTTCTCCTCCACGTACACCAGAATCCAAGTTGAAGTCGTTTTATTCTTGGGTCGCTTCGCTATTACAAGTCGACTCCGCTCACTCACTCAACTCACCCTTATTCGACTCGTATCTATCGCTATTCATTCTTTACTCCAGTACTTACTCCATTACATTACAACTGCCGCATCATTTTACTTCCCTCCACTTTACTCCATTCTCCTTTACTTCTGTAACGGAAAATACTGAAAAGATTGAGCCAAAACCCCATTTCTTCTTTATCCCTTCATCTCATCTCGATCCGATACGCTTTTGCTCACTTCTTGCATAATATTCGTTTCGTCCTCAACTTCGTCATTTCATTTCCTCCTTCACCATCCCAAGAAATATTATACCAGGAGGAGACATAGAGGTATTCTTCAGAGGAAAGTAAATAAGAAGCTCCAAGTGATTCAGTTGACTCTTACTCAAGTGGATATTGCGGTTTATTAGATGCTTAACGGATTCTCTTAGAACCATCAGTGTACTAGAGAACTCTTTGTGCTGGCATGATATATTAGCAAATACTATCATACATGATTATACCATAAAGTAGGTAGGTACACATTGCTTTGACCCTTTCTAATGTATTTATGGGTAATACAATGACATGAAAGTTGCCTAATAAAATGTGTTGCCTCCTTTTCAAAGAATCCTTATCATATCTGCTCAACGACCTGAAATTGAGTTTTCTAGAGATTCTCAAGACATGATAGTAATTGCGCGAGACAAACATATTTTATGCTACATCTTACTTTAGTATGCGTATAAGCCTTGCCCGCATTAAACAGTGATATTGATAAGCATATGTATGATATTTATAGGCATATGTACATATTGTGCACATTACTTTACCCGTGTGCTATATTGGGTTTGTAGAGTTTACAGATATTGGACCACAAACTGATGTGATTTGCATTGAAACTTGCAATTTCGACAAGTTTTATAGCTAGGTATGCAATTTTATGTGCACAGAAAGCAAGTAAAACTCACGTTCAGCAGTGTAATTGTTCGTAGCACTTATCATTACTTTTTTCTGTGGATACAGATAAATGATGATTGTGGTTTTAAGTTTGGTTTTCAGATGAGATCCATTCCATCCACTCCATTAGCGCAGTATTGGAGTAAACGGTAAAAGCTACAGCGTTTATGCGAAGTCTTGTAGGAATTACGTGTATAATGGGAAGAATTTCTACGTGTGTGTTACAAGTACAACTCACGGCCTGAGATTAGAAATGTCGTGCGTATGTATGTCAACAAATACTTGTGGGTAGGGCAACTGTTGCAAGTAGCAATGCAATTGCAGTCAGTCACTCTCTATAAAAAGGCAGTACTACTGCGAATGTAGCTGGAGCGAATGACGGACAAATGGCTTTCTGTGCCAACATCCTAATTCCTTCTGAAGAAAGGAGCAAAGTCAGAGTTGTTGTCAAAAGCCAGAGCTAACGTATGTCTAAGAACGTGCTGAACTGTGTGTCAGTACATCACATACTACTGCAACTACAGTTTTCAGTCACTTCCCTAAGTATTTGTGGATGTGTACTGTACAAGTTCAATTTTACTGTGCTCGTAAGAGTCAGATAGCGGACTAAAGTCCACACGGAAATATTACTACATTACATTACCGTCTATGTGAGAAAGATAAAGTGCAATTCACAGAAAGCTTTTGGTAACGGAAAGTTGGGAGATAAAACAGCACTAGAATAGGATGAGACATAAGGATAATATGAACTTTGCTAGTGGGCAATGGCAATAGTATACTCGCCAATACCATAATCGGGATATAAAGAATTTAAGGTTTACATAGGTATATAGATGTATTCTATTTCTGGTAGTAGTACAAGTACAACACAGATGTGGTAGAGTGAAGTTTTGTATTTGTCTGGCTTAAGAGGAGACGAAAAGTCGTGAGGAGAGACAGAGCAAAAGAAGAGCGGTGTGTGATGAAGCGGACGAGGCGAGAATCTTCCAGGTGTTGATTTCGTTTACGGCCAGTGAATTCAATTTCGAATGCCAGCTTGAATCGTTGTACTTCTTCCTGCGTTGTCTATCTGAGTTCAGTTAGCTTATTGTTAGTTTTTTGGAGCAAACAAGAGGATAGAGTTGCCAGAGAACAAAACTCAGTTAAGATTTTATATGAACAAAGGTACAGCCAAAATGTAGTGCCATTATTTACTATTACCTCCTTATTTCTATCTTTACAACTACCTTCCTTTCTTGCAAAGCTACACATTTTTAGATTATTAGTAGTTAGTTAGCGTCTTTGGACGTTTAAAGATTAGAAGTGTAGTAAGAAAATTACTACAGCTTGCCGTCGAGCAGACCAGACAAGACACTTTTCCACTTAAATGTATAAAACTTAGAAAGATACTACAATAGAAACGGGAGACACATGTTTTAACTCAGTCATCTCCTTCGTGAGCACCTATAACGTGTAGCACAAAAACGGCGGAACTCAATTCTAAAGGTAACGTTGCGTTGGATATTACTATGTACTTATATCTGTACTCGACTCGTCGACACGAAAAGAGAAGCACGAGAATTTCACGAGGACAAATCTGACTCAAGTCTGTGTCTTATTTCAGTCTAGCGTAAAGCAAAGAATATCCTGATGTGATATTGTTTCTTATGTGTATTAGTATTACACTTTGGTGCACGGAGTGTTCCCAACTTCAGTTAGGGAAGAAATGGCCTAGAGGAAGAAAGGGAAAAGTAGCTACTACTACTACTACTACTACTACAACTTCTACTACTACTTCTCTGTCTTCTTTCTTCCTGTGTATTTAAGAACACACAGAGTAGTGCTATAGTAGGTACAGTGGTCGGGTGGTATGGTCTTGTACAGTAATGCAATGCAAGAACCAGGCAGATGGTCCTTTTTTGTACAAGCCGAAAAAATAATACAATATTTTGGCTCGGGGCCCTAGAAACCTTAAAGTAACGCCAAGCCAGCCAACGTAGACACCGCATCACCGCACTCCTTCTGGCCTGGCTTGACTCGTCTCTCTGTCTCAGATGCAAAGCAAACCTCAACATTTAGATACATACATTACTTTACTTACTGCTTAATACACTACTACTACCTCTCTTCTCCCTACTCTTATGGAAATACTCACTCACATGTACTCACTATTGACTATTACAACTTTATACTACCGATTTCCATATCATTGGTATTAGTATTATTGAAGAACCATAGAGGAATATCTAATTCTTAACGTTTATAGACACACATACCTAATGCCTACATATACTTACATGAACGATGCATACTTACCTCTGTATTTTGTGTAAATGTTATAATATGCCTTACGCTTATGATACTAAGTAATGCTGTAGTACAAACATGTGGTGTAACATTTCCCTACGCTACGGGAGGAACAACTATGTGGTACCAGAGGTTGAACCAGCCAAGCCACACGGTATCAGAGCCAGAGTATTTTAACTAGGTACCTTTATGTATAATGCATTTATGTACACTTAGGATGAGAGTTGTAGGTGAGTAAGAGTGTATAAAGATTTTGTAAGTCAACACAAAACAGCCTTTGAGGATATACACTTCAGTCGTTTAACTGACTTTGATTACAACTGCTCTCCTGTGCTCCTCGTCAATAATCCATCCAGAGAGCCGTCATCCTTCGTGCCTCTTCTGTTTTCACACTTCTATATACACTCTATCCCTCATAAATTGCATTTGGATTCCGTGAAGACTAATCAACTCATCTAATTATTGCCAACTTCTATATTGGTCTGTCAGTAATCATATTGGAAGTATATATAGTGTAATACCACTTTACTGCGGGTATATTTACATCGCTTGCGGGGATAGCGAGGAAATTACACTATCGGATTACTTTGCCAATTGGAGTGAAATCAGGATAGTGGAAAGCCATTAAGGGACTTACACAGAAACCATATTGACTTGATGCACTTAGCTGAGAAACGAAGAGGAAAGCGATTCATAATATTGGCCTTGTATGTCACACTACTCTCTCCGACAGTGACATCGACATGTGAATGAATTGGAACAGAACAAATCATTGAAGAACACATTAAAAGAATATAAGCGGAGCAATTCTAAAAAATCTGTTTTCAGTTTTCACTACGTGTTAGTAGTTACAGCGAGCAAACATCCGTTCGCCGATTTGACAAATTCATTTATAGGAATTTAAGAGAACATTAGAATTTCCATTACCGAATTACGTTCTGTTGATAAAATCCAAGTTGTTGGATGTGTTTCATGTTTCATGGATGTAGCCTTTTTGTGTGGTGTGTGTGCGTTGAGTATGAAGTGCAACACTTGTGTCGCAAAGCGATTTGGAAGATCGGCATAACTTTTTATCCGTAATCAATGGCATGATCCCAACTTGGCAAAAGAATATTGGTATTATGTCTCCAATCTGTGACACATCCTACTAGAATCTGTGCAGAGTACAGACTGATTATCTCAATGCTGCCATTGTGCATCACTTATTCTTAGAAGTACACACATAGTAATATTAAGAAGCGCGGATAGTAACATTTCCATGAACTGTTTACCTCTAAAAGTCTAACTGCAGTATAACGTGTGACCCAGTATGAAAATTGGAATATTTAAGTAGGTATAGAATAATGTACAGCACATAAGTAACAGACAGATAAGTATGTGTTGTGTTATAATGCGGCATAATGTTACTACTACTTATTATGCAATGCAGGCCATAGTATATAAAGTGTGTACATACTAAATTAGTTATACAGAGTATATAAGTAATATCTGTACAATATAAATACGAGTAACCTCAACACAGTATCTTCTTCCAAGATCCGTGAAATGCCAGGTGTGCTAACTCCATGGAGTAATGCAACGCTCTACGGGTTCGTTCTGTTGTGCTTTGTGCAGTGTCTTTTCTGAGTACTTTCTGTGCCTGTCCTGCTTGTTGTGAGAGATACAGTTTGAGATGAACTAAATTGTGTAGACAGCACATAGACAGGCGTTCTGTATTATGCTATGTTGCATATCATACTGTTTACTATTTACTTGCGTTCAGTTCTACTTACTATATTAGTTTAGGTGAAGGTGAATTGAATTTGGTAAATACTACCTACTGACTCTCCATACCATCCGCAGACGTTTACTACTACAAACGCAGCACAACGTGTTTTTTCTCCCCTATCTTCTCCGACACAACTTGTTTTTATAAACTGACAATGAGCAGAAGAGTGCCGTGAGTTGATGATTTGAGTTGAGTGGATCCAATACTACGATACGTATATTTTGGCCCTCCTGGCCTGAGTTCCGTTGCTTCTTCCATTAAACTTGCTCATGTTTTGGTGATTCTCAGTCATGTTTTTACATTAGTCCGTGGATTTTAAGTTTTAAGGCTTTGTTTGGTCTACATTTACCTTAATAAGTGTATTGCATCTGACTCTCAAGTTTTTAGAGTTCTTCTGCTGGCTGACTGATAAATGTTGTGGTAAACTGTGCAGAGGACGTTCAGTTTAAAATATATCTACAGCAAACCGTACAAGCAATCACGTAGGTATAAAGTTACCTGCCTGCTGGCCTTTCGTTTCTACGTTCGTGTTCGTACTACCACGGCTTGTTGTATAATGATATAACCCTAGAGCAAGTTTTGTTTTGTGGCTTAAGCCGTTGTTGAGTTCGTTTCTTGGTAGTTCATCTACCTTTTTCCAATACATTCAATCCGTTCGTATATCAATGACCCTGCACTGGTACTTGTACTACTACTCTCTGTTGTTTCTTCTGTTCCAATCTACTGTAAAATAATACCAAGGCTTTATGTAAGTTTTAAACGTTTAAGGGTAGTGCTACGTGTTGTGAACATACAAATACATCGGTACAGACAAGACAAGACACTAGGTATATATGTACACTTGCACTTGTATTTAATTCTAGTCCACGACAACCTTAAAAGGTTTCTTTCTCTCGTCAGTTTGACTCTGGTGTTTACTAAGCACTGTTATCGATTAAAAAATAATAAGTTCAAGGGGGATTTTCGGTTTACCCAGACAAAATTGTTCGTGCACGACAGAATAAATTGGTTGTTGTTCGTTGTCCACAAATCAGTTCTCAAATCTATATGTTTCTCTAATTCTTCATATACCTTGGTGTGTTAAAAATGCAAATGCATAAGTAAGCAATTTCATTGTATGGTTTCTCGGATTCGTGCTCCTACTGATTGCATTGTGTTAGCGTGAACTGTGAACATAGCAGCATAAAATTATGTTATCACTTGTATAATTTGACGTAGTTTTTGTTTAATATTATCGTGTTTGCGGTAGCCTGTGTGATTGGAAGACTTCAAACCGAACATAATGTAAACAATCGTTGTAAATCAGTCAAACTTTTTTGTGACGAACGGTTTTCTTGAGGCAAGAGTTGTCGTATGTGTCTCACGGAGAATTACTAAGGAGGAAACACACACACGTGACAACGTGACATTATTACACATTGAGTTGGTGTTGTAAAGTTGCCTCATCATCACAATAAAAAATTGAAAGATTGAACTGTCTCGTTGACTTGAGTTGTGATTTGAAGTGGCAGATTGTTTTGTGAGCGAGCTTTGTCGAATGAGACGGTTAATGGTGCAGTAAACACGAATCTGTTTTTGTAAGTAGTATATTCTGTACTACTGGATAGCCTTAAAGAGACAATAATAATATGTGTTTTAGTGAATGGTAATGTCCTGAATGTTCTACTACTATGTTACGTTGTAAAAACAAACTGTGTGTTGTAAGATTATAGTTATGATGAAGGACTCTAATGTAGGAGGTGAGGATTTCGGAAAAATTGGTGATAAAATGATGAAAATCGAGTCAACTGGCTCTTCACATGCTCCTGACCGGGAGCATGTTTTGGATTCAGAGGATGAAGTCGATACAGTGCCAGGTCTAAGCTCTCAAGGGGGAGAAATGCATTGTAAAATCGTTACATGTTTCACCAATGCCTTTGCAAAGCAGAACGTTCATTTCGAAAAAGGTATTCGTTTTGTAATGTATAGAAGATGATGTTCTTTTTTGTGGTTTTTGCAAGGTTTACTTTACGACTAGTATTAGTGGATATACTAATTCTAATACTTCCTGTCTCTGCATATTGTGATGTTTAATAATATATCTTCTTCCTCAGGCTTCAGGCAGCATGTTTTGATACTTTTTTAACTTGATGCTACAATATTATTAGAATTATTATGTACATACTAAATTAGTTCTGCGTTTCATTAATTCCCTTTTAGTTTCTCAGAGCCCGTCCAATAGTAAAAGCACATACTTGAATAGATACAAGCTTTAGCCATGATAGTAAAAGTAATTTTTATAAACACATTTTGGAAGATAAAAGAAATATAAAAGGATAAATTTTCCTTGGTTTCAGCAACGATGTAGTTTAAGTGCAAAAACGGATGATCTTGTAATAAATATAAAAGCTGAGCCTATAATGTTGTGTAGGTAGGTCTACTAAGTGGAAGCCTTTAGCTATACATACTAGTTATTCTAATACACTTGCCTTGCGTGTCACGATATAATACTATGCAGTCACTGTGATATATATTTACTCGAATTCAAGTTGCCCAAGAAAGGAATCCATTTCTATGTATAATGCATGGGAGGTTGTCTGACTGCCGTAAATGTGAGAAAGTTCTTTCTGCTAACTCCAACTGCAAATATTAAAATCACTCCACGTTTCTTTCTCCCCAAGTTGCTCCTGAAACTTGCAAGCATTATTCTCCCCAGCAGACTTTCCAGTTTTGACGAAGACACCCAGCAGTTGTCTAACCGTTTACTCACTCCTGATCTGTGCAAATATGAAATGTCAAATTCTTTTCACAGATAAAAAAGTATATTAAAGGACAAGTATTATATCTCACTACATATACACACAAATGTTTACTTATTGAGGCAACTACATTTCAAATGTCATTCAGTCTATACCTCAGTCAAGTCTAGACAGAACGACAGAAGTACGGTACACAGTCACATTTCTCGCCACAGGCATAGGTAGGTGAAATGAGACAATATTATTACAATTATAGGTATAATAGTAGGTACTAACACAATTGTAGTATGAAAGTTTGGTAAGCGTATGGCAAAATAAGAAATTATTGTGCCGGTGGTTTACTTGCATTTCAATTAATGGATGTATCCATCACGTATAGTAATAGTACGTGATGTGTTAGGTCAGAAATTGGGTAAAATGGTGGAAGTGTAGGAATAAATATTTGATGATGTGTGTACCGAACCTGCAATGCCATTTCCATATTTCATATTCGACACTACATGAATTCATTTAAGTGCAGCATAGGTGTTTCTGTTTCTCCATCTCACTTGCATGAGAATGATATGCGTATTCAGCTTGAGTTTATTTGAACCATTTACTCAGCTTTTTATGACTCTGTACCTATACATGCCATACCTGCATTAAGTTTACAACTCTCACTTCCACCTATAACATGATAACGTTATTGAGGAAACTCTAAAAGCGGAACTGAAAATAAATGTCATTTTCCTTGAATACTGTTTGGGAATATTATTTATTACACGATATCCGGCAGATCTATCTGTACGCAATTGCCTGCACCTAAATATAGTTAACCTACTATTGCTTTCATTTTTCCTTCCCATGAAATGTAGGCATTCAAATGAAATATGAATTCTAAATATCATTTCCAATGTAAAAATTACTCAGAATGGTTTTTGCTGATACATTTTGCTCCAATAGAGTGCTTATAGCGCATAAATATCATAAATCTAGCATGGACGAATTTGTATAAAAACATCCCAAGAGCTATCTTTTTCAATAGTATAATTTAACAGTACGCAGCAACTGGATTTAACCATGTAGAGAACTTCCCTCTCAATATTCCATATAGATTGCCGATAAAGTGCTCATTTTTTATATATTGAAAATTTAATCTAGTATTGTCTCCGCAATTGCATTTTTGATTGAATGCCTGACGTGTGAACAGTTATAAATGTTGTAGGGCATTAATTCATTGTTCATACTGTCAGTCATGTCATTAGCGTACTAATGGTTAAATAATGTACATTATCAATAATTCAGGAAAAAATTGGGCATTTGCTGATACTTCTCGTGCATTCTGATGCACATACACCACGGGTCAATTCTCCACTCTACTACTTACATAAATGCTTGTCTTAATGGGTTTTATTTCCTAATCCATTATGTACATGTATGACAAGCGAACTGGGTGAGCTGAAGCTTTAAGGAATTGAGCTGGTATCGCAAACACGTTTGGGACATTGTTTCAGCTGTTTTGAAGTGGTTTTTGCTGATGTAGATATTAACATACCTACCGTACTGCGATATAACAATCAGCTGCACTAAATACCGATTGTTTCAAGATAAAAGGCTCTCAAGTGTTGCGCAGGCACTAGACTTGTATTGTCTTTGAAAAATTACGTGCTTTGTTGTTTGCCAGCACTTCGGCTTCATTAGCTCATTCATTTAATTTGTGTATTTAACTAAAGAATATCATAAAATAATCTTTGCTCAATGAATTTTACAGTAAATTTCTGTAACGTTAATATCGATGTTATGAATATTCGTGCATGCTTTAGTGGACGTTCCGTTGAATAAACACGTTAAATATGAATAGATCAAGCTACTTGTGTTACTCATACTACTATTATATTCTGCTATTATATCATGCTATAAATGTAAAGCGTGGACTGGGATTTTCCATAGAGTCATTTCCCAAACAAAACCAGAGTGAATAGTAAAAGTAATTGATAGTATGTCTTTTAGAGTAAATATTAGTCCGAAGTTGTAAATACTTGATGGAATGATAAATCAATGGTTTTGTTTCAAATTACTGAAAGCATTGAGCTTGCAGCTTTGTAATTTTGTAAACTACATCCTGACAGTATATATTATTAATGATTTAAGTCAGTAAAGGAGTTGTTAGTACAAACAACCTACAGAGACGTATTTATGTATGTGTATAAAGTATAACCAAAGTACACAGTTAGTGTAGGTTTGTATAGTTGTACTGTTGCATAAAAGTAAGCGATAAGAGTATACTAAAAATATGCAATGCAATGGGGTAGGCGGTATGGGAAAACTGATGGAATATTTTTAGAAGGTACAAAATGAGAAGGGAAAAACTAATAATAGCTCTTGAAACATTTCTCGGAGCATTTCTCGGAGTAACATATGATTTTGAGTGTATTGGCAAATATTCATATACGGTTACACGATATCCGACTCGAACTAATCGTAATAGCAAAGTAGCATACCAATTCCTTATTGCCAACATTTTGATCGAGGAATGACGCTGAAGGAGTTTAGTGTTGCAGTAGGAGTGTATCAGATCTTTATAAACATGCTTATATACATACATAATGCTGACTTTTTATTCACTACAACATATTGATATCAATTTGTTTTTACTTTTTACATTTTAGCAATCCAGTCTCTGGACGCTTTAAACGATCAGATCATCACTTTCATTTTCTCCCCTGATGCCGAGGCTCTCCATCTTACTCTTGATGGTAAAAATGGTGACGTCAACTATAATGATGCACTTCAGGCTTCTATAGCCCTTATGCGCAGACTTCTTCTGGATGCACAAGTAAACCAATTCATGTTTTATACTAAACTTTAATGTATTTTAGGTATCTTCGTATTAAAACGGTTTAATATGCATGCGGTATACTATTACAGTATAATATTAGTATTTCGGTGTATTTCTGTAAGTAAAGTAATCCAGTTATCGTATAGCGTGTTAAATTCTTTGCTACTGACATTCCAAAACCAAATAGTACAGCGTAGATGTAGTATGCATGTTTACAACAAAATACAAGAATTCTGCAATATTTAGATGTTTTCATAGTTATTTATATTTTTGTGAGTATACTGTATGTACCACACTAGTAGATTAAAATATTATTAAGGTACTGGAGGTAGTGTGGGTAGTGTGGGTGGGTAGCAGTGTACTGACTTGCAACGTGTAGCACAATATTTAATGTGTTGTTTTTCCATTGACAGTGTAGCAGACTTTTATTAGAAAGAAAATGGAAATTGTTTATAGACAGACAGACACTGTTGGGTGATAGGCAAAGAAAGTTCTTCCATTGAGTTGTATTTTATATGAAGGTTTTCATATTAAGAAATAATATTGTTGCGAAAGTATTCCTTATGAGACAGTAATGGAAAATTTACTCTCACTACTGCGTACTCATTTCGTTTCACTATGCCGTAAGCAAGTCTGTTTATTAAGCAAATATTTCTTAGGGAGTAGGCAGTAAGCCTAAGTTCTTGCTAACCCGGTTGTTTACTCTTTACACAGTTTTAGCAGTAGCGGTTTCCCAAGTAGTTTTCTTAGTAGTAACTAAACTGAGCGTTTCTTACTTAAACATAGTATATCGAGCTTAGATAAATGTGCTGTATAAGTTTTTCAAAGTTTTTGTTTTATCTTAAGTATAGCTACAATTTTGTCTCTTTGTGAGAGAAAAGATACGGACAATTCTATCCACTTCCTTTCGCTTCGCCTCTCTTCTGTATTTCTTGACTGTTCTGTATGACTGCATGGTTTCGTGCATAACATCCCAGATGAATTCGCTAAATAATAGAGTCGAAAAGTACAACAAACTCGACGAGAGCATTATATCCTATGAGGCTACACACACACACCATTGAATTACCATGTGCCTAATTTTTAGGGGAAATTTCGTAAGATGGTCGAAGAAAATAAAGCTTTAGCAGGAAGATTGGACGGAGATTTGCAATCAGCACATCGTCAAATGGCTCTATTACGTGCCGAGCTTACTGATACCAACAAAAGAATTTCACAACTCAGCTCACCCCCTTCCACTCCCACATCTCCAAATCACGACTCGAACAATACGAACCACGGTACAAGTAATGGACTCTTCGATGACAAAACTCCAACACAAGTCAATGGGATATCTACTAGCAATGGGAGTTATCATCATGGTATGTCATTCATCATCCTTAATATGCACACTCACAGCGATTCGAATATAATACATCGTGTAATTGTTGTGAATCTATTGTGTGAAAAATACTTAAGAATTTATCATCATTGTCCATAATATTATGAGATGCACGAGGTGTGTAGGTAAGCTACGTACATGGAGTGTTTACTAATGGAAAAATACATAATTGTACAGATTTCGAAGAAAAATCAACGCCTTCTGTAGACTTACAAAATCTATCTCCTAGCGAAATAAGACAAGAATGTGAGAAACTATTGCAGCAAAATCAAAATCTACAGAAGGAAATCACTGAGCTGCGAAAAGGGAAAGACACTGGTAGTACGACACCCGGGTCCAAATCCCAAGATCTTCAGACTGAACTTCAGCTTGCCAAAGAAGCTCTTTCAGGTACTCACTCTTCACTCATTCTTATCATACAATTCCACTTTCCATTCCAGAGATATATTATGAACAGGGACAGACATCAGAGTTATAGGAATGCTTGTTTTGTACTTGATCCAAATCTCTCATGCATCACGTTCCAAATAATATCAAAAACGAAAGCTTGACAGTCAGTAGTCGGTGCAACCTAGACATGTTTTATATTACACCGAGTAAGTCAATCGGGAGAACTGTTACGGAAAGTTTATGAAGTGAAATATAGTGAAGGTGTGAAGCTCTTGGCTAAAGTATTTTTATTTTTAGCTCTTTATAAACCGTAACTGTAAACAAAAAGATAAGGTTAAACAAGTATGTAAAAATTAACTTGCTTTCACTTGTGCTATATAAGAAAGTTACCCGTGTTATACATTATCGTTACTGTATCATCCCGTATAGTACAGTAATAAATATAAACGCATCAAGTCAGAAAAAAATTTAACATAGATGAACAAGAATTACTGCAGTTTAATCCTTTTATTAATTAGTTTAGGCCTCATAACGTTTCTAAAATGTGTGCCAAATGTAATTCATGGAAGTAAACTTTTTTGGCAGAATTGCAACAATTTCTTAAAAACATTGCGTGTTTAGGGCAAGTTTGACTTATCTAAGTGTGTTAGTGTACATTCATTTGCGCATTTACTACAAGCAAAAGTTAACTGATGGAATACCATGCCTATAGGCGTTACTCAGCAGGATATGTTTATTTTACAAATGCTAATTTACTTTTTAGGATAACAGCACACCGATACTTTCTCATTTCGATAGAGTATATAGGTTAACCCGTTTATGTTGATGTGATTCGTGTTTAGCTTTAAAAGGAGACCGAAAGCGTCTAAAAGCCGAAAAGTTTGAGCTACTAAACCAAATGAAACAACTGTATGCCACGTTGGAAGACAAAGAGAAGGAACTGAGAGATTTCATCCGCAACTATGAACAGGTATAATATTATAATGTTACAATGCTCCTACTGTAATCTTAATGGCTGTTGACTCTGACTGGGGGACCAAGCGAGAAAGAACCTACACTAATTGTGGCGTAAGGCTGCAATTTCCATAGAAAACTTTTACTTTACTTAACAATGCACAATGAGTAGAACAGACTGATTTTCATTCCATGCAATTTCCTGTGTAAACCAGAGGATGAGAGAAAGTGAAGCTTCCCTACAACGTCTTGCCGTAGAACGGGACGAAGCGGAACGAGAACGATGGAACATCCTGCGCCATGCTCGAGACGAGGCTGAAAGAGGACTTGCTCTGGCAACTCAACTCAACGTCCGAGAAGCCCAAGTTCAACAAATGCAAGAAGAACTTCACGAGGTAAGCGAGAATCTGCTTTCCCTGATGTGATTTATGCTGGTTCGTGCACCAGCATGTGTGTAAACAATTTCTTAACTTTCCCCGCAATGGAATTTTATGCTCTTCATGTCATCTTGTTACTCATCCAGGCGAAGAGACAACTCGTCCAGTACGGAATTTACTCGGAGCCTGATCGATCTAGCAGTACCAACGCAACATCTCATTATTCACTAGTCTCTTCCTTAACTGCCACTTATGCAACAGTGGGGGATAGGGGAAGCTCGGCAGACTCTGGTGTCAGACTCAGTTCAGATAGAGATTCTGGTGGTGGTCTTCCGACAGCAAGTAACCTGTCAGACTCTGCAAATGAAGGTCAGCCATATTTACTAATTCATTCATTAATACTTCTAAGTGCACAATGAAATTAGCTTTACCTGAGTATAAACACAAATGTTATATTGCTGCCTGTCTATTTTGCTTCCATTCAAGTAAGATGATAAATAAAACACGAAAAATCAGTACCTATACCTATAGATCCTTCTACTAATCCGAAACTGACATGCGACAAGCGACAAGATTACATAAACAAATTGAAACTAGAGACTTGACAATGATAATGCTATTCACAGTAAAGTAGAACGATAGAATTGATTTATAATTACATGTCACAAATCCTTCATGTTTCAGCAATCAGTCTGGATCTTTGTGGAGACGGTTCAGGAGACGGGGACTCAATGTCTGTAATCTCAACAGCTACGCTTCCTCAGCTTTTCGCTACTCCCAGAGACAGTCCTGGACCATTGTCTTTCTCCTCTTTAACTCGCTCACTAGATGCAAATGCTCTGTCAAGGTAGTCATCCTAATACAACGGCATAATACTATACAAAGTGTCATTTCAGTATTACATGCACGGCTTCTCAACTTTAATCCCATCTCACGTCACGGCTAATATCACATGTTGTATGCAGTGTCTCATCAGAACATGTCACTCATTTTCCTGTGAAATGTAGGTCAGCCGAACAGTTACTTGCTGCAGAAGCAGCAGAGGCTCGGCGGAAAAGCAGCCGCCGTAGTGGTGCTGATTTGACAGGACGTGCCTCTACTGGTGCTAAAGGCGCATGGGGCAGCATTTCAAGAGTTTTCGCACGCAATAAACACAGACGAACATTAGATCCTACTATATACGATGGTACGTTGTACAGATATATGTATTTATATATTTAGAAGGCAACACAATCGATGACGTATGGTGTATATTGTGTATATCTCTGAGACAGATAGGGAAAGCTATAAAGAAACTTTATTTCATCCTTATGTCTGGTTTTCGACCGAGGACTAATTTGGGATGCTGTCGTTGTGTTTTGGTCGTGTAGGTATGAACGCAGGACAACGGACAAGTTGGTCGCCTCAAAGTTCAGTTCCTCAATCACCACTGACTGAACAAGAAAGTTATGCAGACAAACTAAGAGCCTTAGAAGAAGCCGCAACTCTTCCAATGGAGCTCTGGAGAGCTGGAATGGTTCAAGCCTGGATAGAAGTCAGCCTTGGCATGCCACAATACGGCTCACGGTGCTCAGACAACATAAAAAGTGGCAAAGTATTGCTCGAGTTGTCAGATTCAGAGCTGGAAACAGAACTGGGAATTACGCATCCTCTACATCGTAAAAAACTTCGATTGGCCATTGAAGAACATCGTAATCCGGCTCTAGTTCGATTTCCTTGTATAGTTGAATTATCTCATGTGTGGGTTAGCTCTGAATGGTTACCTGACATTGGATTACCTCAGGTACGGGAACAAATAAATGCTCATTCTCCGATGCACACAGTCATCTCTTTAAATAGTAATAACTAAGGATATAAATTTTGCATAAAACTTTTACAAGATCTCTATTGCTTTCTCTCAAGTAGTACGCGGAAAACTTTGCTGGATGTCTCGTAGATGCTCGCCTTCTGGACCATTTAAGCAAAAAAGATTTAGAGAAGTATTTGGGTGAGTCTCCCGTTTATAGTAGAACGTCATAACAATCTTTATGAATCTCTACAAAGGACCCCGTTTATTATACCGTACCTCGTTATATTTTCCCAGGAGTTACTCGTAAGTTTCACATGGCCTCTATTGCTCATGGTGTTCATCTACTACGTATTGTTGGTTACGATCGCCAGGTAAGTACCTAAATCATTTATTTTTAGTACCTATCAAAATACTCTGTGTATATCACGTACGATACAGTAAACACGATACCTTTTATGCTGCTATATTGCTACTGGTATTACTGAAATGAGAATCCTTGTATTAAACAAGGCAAAAGGAAGTGTAGACGAGGTCGTAGAGTATAACTATATAGTTAAAGTGCATCGTATACTTTACTGGAAATATCTATACAGGCTCTGGCGGAAAGAAGAAGACAGTGTGACAATGATCCTATAGTGTGGACTAACCAACATTTCGTTCAATGGGCACGATCAATAGACCTAAACGAGTATGCAGAAAATTTGAAAGGTAAGCAAAATGAAAAGCGGATTGTTATGACTTATTTTCTAAACTGTATATATAAGTAAGTAGGTAAATATGCGCCCGTAAGGCTGGAATTACTCCATTCCCATTATACCCGTGTTTGTAATAGTCATTTGATTTGTTTATTTTTCTTCAGGGAGTGGCATTCATGGAGCAATATGTGTACTAGAACCATCGTTTAGTGGTGATACACTAGCATCAGGTAATTCCAACTAATTTTCATGAATATGGAAAGTGCTACATCACTTAGCCCACATAAGACTGTTTAAATCATGCAGGGGTCATGGAACCTGCTATAACATGGTGTATAAAATCCCTTTTGCTTTCACTTTATTTTCAGCGATGGGAATTCCTCCTTCAAAGCAAATAATAAGACGTCATTTGAGTGCCGAGTTGGATGCTCTATTAAACCCAGCAAGGTATCTCGTGTAAGAGGGTGTTCTTACTAACAAACTAACCCAATATTATAGCATAGTCTGAAGAAAGAACCTGATTGTGTTTGCATAATGGACTTGATTTCTTATAGGGCGAAAATAACTCAACAATATCGTATGACCAAATCGCGAATGTCAACTTTAGAGAAACAACGATCAGATTCTCTAGGAAGGACAAATCCAATGACAACTGAAGCGTTCAGACGTGGGAGCGACGAAAACAGACGTCGGACAAGTCTACGAGTAAGACCACCTAAAATGCAGTAGATTGTTTTGTTGAACAAACATAAACTGTCAATTTGTTCATAATTCGTGCATACATAATGTGTAGCTTAACTAGTTTAACTAAAAAGAATTGTTTAGTGATGTTTTGAACCAAGTTAAAACTGACTCTTGTTTCTCTTGTTCCAAACTAAATCTGTGTTGATTGGGGGATGATGGCAGACTTACAGTCTTCTGTTTGCCCAAAAGGTGGGCCTAACACACTAATAAATTTATCCTGCTTTTGTGATCGGCTCCCAGCACTGTTGTTTCGTGATTTATTCATTTCAGTCTTGACAATCCTAATCTCTGCACTCTGTCTTTGCTTCAAATACACTACTACCACGTACTTTTCTTGGCTTGACTAATCTTCATTTTCTCTGATTTCTCGCTCTGTAGTTTTCCACTTGGAGAAGCTCACAGGTTAGACAAATAATCTTATTTAATACTTTGCTGAAATGTTAACAAATCACAATAATAAATTGGTGTGTGTACTTCTGTTTGTAAAGCAATATTTCAAACCATTTAGGATTAACAGCCGTATTATCTTAATTGGTTCAATTGCAGGGATCGTTAAGTAGAGCCTTAGGACTGAAGATAAAACAGGATATGCATCACCGTCGAGACGATGAAAAAACCAAATCGGATATTAAGGAATCTTCTGTCGGTCCTGGCGTAGGAGGCTTTCTTCCCCCACCACTTCCCCCAGGACTACCCGGAAAGTATAACAGTGGGAGTGCCACACAGTCACTAGACGGAGATTCACGCACAAGTTACATCCTTCATCAAGAAACTCAGCAGCAAAGACCTCAGTCCGTTATGACAATGCCGTACTCATCAAGCTCAAAGAAAGTCGAAGAAAACGGAGGAGAGAGTCAAGACAGGGAAAGTAGTGAAAGTAGTGACAGCAGCAGTAAAGAAACTCCTCACAATCAGTCACTTGTTAAAAAACATCGTCGAGTTAAAAGTATAGGGGACATGGATCATATACCTGTTCACACTCCCGTGTAAATAAATATAATAATAATATAATTTTCAAAATCTGCATATAATATGACGTAAAAAGTCTCTTGTACTACATAAGTAGGAAATGTAAACGTTAAGAAACGGACTTCCTTGGCGCAATAAATTTACTACGCAGCATATCAATCTACGCACTCCTGTATGATCTTATAGATACATAAACACAAACATGTACGTATCCATATTCTTTCGACATGTCGCCAATATAACTAACCCATTTCATGCACGAACAATGTACATGTATTCGTAATACATAAAAATATACGTACAGGTACAATAATAATACATGTATGAAACAAACAATAACAAACTGAATGTGATCTCCAATATTTCATACATGTGAATGTGACATGTGCAACTATAAGTATTGTAAAGCTGATCCATAAACTGTACAGAAGCCGTATCTTTAAATCTGTTGTGAATTGTGTGCCTCTCTATACACACAATTATATTATGTTATGTCCTATTCATTTGTGTACGTAAATCATATCCAGCACATTATTCTTGTACTGGATACATTTATTAACGAGTAGGAAAAAATATGTTTGTTATTGCATAGTAATTAATTATAGGTAGACATTTTATGAGGAGTAATAAATAACACGTTTTTAAATGTAAGATATTATAATACGGTAGTAATTGAAGTATAGTTAACTTATGATTTTACATGGTAGATTCAAATTACCTTAAGTACACTTACATACATACGCCAGTCAACATTGAGAAATACAATTAGTTACCTTTTATTAGGATCATGTATGTAATTATTCTGTCTCGTCTATGCACGTACGTAAACTCAATGATACAAATGATTATATTACAAGCGTAAAAAATATGAGTACATATGTATGGTACATTAAAAATGAACGTATTTCCAGGAAGTTAACATAGATAAAGAATAGTTTAAGATTGTACATACATACAAAATAATATAATATTGTATAGACACGCCTTTTATTGTCATAAGGGTTTGTGTAGGAAATACTCTTTTAGGACACAGAGAACACTATACTGCAAGAATTTGTTAGGGTTATACATAATAATTATTAAAACTGAACTCATTGTAATGTAAATTCATTAAGTGAATTGTGGTCGTGATCGTCTTTAACACTTGGACAAAGGTAGACATTCAATACAATACAAAATGTATCCATTTACATATAATTTAATGTACCTATACAGATATATAAATGGTATCTTAAAGGTTGGTATCTTGAAAATAATGATCTGTTTCAGATCTATAGGAAGAACATTCGATGTAATTTATAGGTATCTCTAATCTCTAGATGCTAAATACATTTAAGACATAATAATAATGTACATACAAATATTCTAATATCTATTCTAATAAGCCTATCTGGTATATTATACCTAAATAGAAATGAATTGAAAAGGGAATTCTTATTTCAAAGAAAAGTGAACAAGCTTCAAGGTAAAAACTGATAATTAAATTAAGTGTACAGTTATCTACTCGTAAATATGATGATAATATTATAACATCGTTATACATAGAGCTATATAAATGCCTAGCATAATTACGCAAAATACTTTTTAGCACGATTATTAGTCATTCATTACATTAGAGTCCTATATAAGTACACAAATTAGAATCGAACTGATAACTGTAACGGTATGATTATTATAACATAAAATGTGTTGAATAAAGCCCAAGTAATCATATTTTAGATTCGTTTCAATCATTTACCTATCCTTCATTAGCAATCCAATAAAGCATTACAATAAGCATACTATGAAATATGATTTTAGGTATTTGCAACTATATGCCGTATATCAAGCACTTGAGTAGTGCACTTTCAACGGAACATGTGTTGTAGACGCTTATACTACGCTAACGATACATTGTTGGTTAAACTTAATTAGTTAATTACTTATCATATAGAATTATCCAAGGGCGTATCTAGGGGGGTCACAGGGTGCCCGGGCACCCCCCCAAATTGGTCAAAAAATAGGTTATTTGAGGCCGAAGGTCGCAAATAAACGATTTTTTACACTTTGGGCACCCCCCCAAACGATTGGGCACCCCCCCAAATGGCAATCCTATTTACGCGCCTGGCAATTATCATTAAAGCTGCATAAAATCGGTTTTTATAAAGATTTAGCTGGAACTGAGAATTAATCTCATGTTTGCGTAAGCATTGAATTCAGTTTCCCCAATCATCCGAACCTGAGACTGGGCACTGGGCGATGCGAAAATAAAAGCGCGAGATGTTAGTCAAGTGAAAGATTAGTCTAGCTAGGCTGTGTTAAGTCTAATAGATGGTCTTGGAAAAAAGAAGTGCAAAAATCAAAAATTCGGTGTTCAAGAAATTGCAATTGTCATAATTATTTGTTTCAATTTCTTCTTCTTTACTTTGTTACTGTTGATTGTGATGGTTAAAGGTTGTTTGCAAATAAAGGAGTCAATAGGTAACTCTTTACTTTAACACTTATTATTTGCATTTGCAGGCATTTTTTTTTGTAAACAAGATACCATTATGTTTAACTTATATTCACAATTTTATATTTTTAGGTAATTTTTAGGTATGTTCAACCTTAAACCACCGGGAGTTTATCCAGTTGTTAAAAGAAATAAAGTTTCTTTAACTCCAGAATTATCGGAAAAGCTAGCAACGAAAGAAGTTGTGGTTGTATCAGTCTTTGGGTCAAGTCATTTTCATACATTCAAGGGCTATAAAAGAGCCTTTCGGTTGATACTCGATTCATTTGGAACACCGGCGTTATTTGCAGAAGTAGATGACGAAGGGAAGGACAAGTCAGAGAAGGAAAATAGCGATTCAACTACCAGTGCTGGCAAACCAGTAAGAACCATTACATCCCTAAATAATATTTATATTATAGTAGTGTGATTAATAATCGTATATGCCCAGCTAATTCCTTAAGCTATAATTGTAATATTTTTCATTGTTATTCTTTCAGAGTTGTATAAACGGATTTTACTGTGAAGAGGAATCAATTCTTTTCTTACATTTGGACGGAGCATATGATCCTAAACTAATTGTGCAATCTTGTCAGCAGCTGTCAACTACGTTACAAAATTCGGTTAATGAAGCTTATGATTCCTTATTTCAATACACCGTAAAGTTTCATTTAAACTCCCGGCTGTGGTTTCTGTGAAAACTTTCATCTCTATCCTTTCACCCATGTAAATTAGTGGGAGAAAGTATTAAAATTCGGCATTTATTTGAGTACCGGCGTTTGATCGAAATTTTACGGTATTGAAATGAAATGAAGGATTTTGAGTTAAGGAATTACTCATATTTTCAACATGTAAAAGGCATTTTATCGAATTGTGATATTTCTTGTTTCAGGGATTTTTGCCGTTGTGGTCAACTTTAAAAGATGATTATTTTAGGCACTTACTCTTGTTATTTTCACTATCCCATATTCTTATTCTATCCACTACCACCAGCTTCTTTGAGACCAGCTATATACATATTTTTCGAACATTAGATGCAGTACGGTATGATATTATGTCTTTCCTTATACACAATAAACTTTAAACAATGCTTTTACTTGTCTTGAATTGGTTTTTAAGCCAGATATTTCTTATTTTAGTCAACAAATCTTGCCATTCTTAGTGGAGACCTTAGGTGAAGTGGATGGGTTACCAAAATTATGGGTAGATCATGGACGAATCTGGTAAGTCAGCAACACCACGTTAATCACTTGAAAATGTTTGTATATGTTAACATTTTAAAATAATTTTGTTTTTAGTTCTCCACGAGTACTATTTCTTTTCGAAGTCGAAACAGAATTACCACAAAGGATTCAAAGAGTTGCATGTCTTAATAAAAGCCCTTTAAAAGAACAACAAACTGTGCTGGAAGAAGAGATTTACCAAATACTGCGAAAGACCAGAATCATTACAAATATTAGCCGAAATTCTTTGTTTGCAATTCCTGCTAGTCAAAATTACGTATTTTTATTCGATAAAGGAATCCGTGATGTTGCTGGCTCATATGATGATAATACTTACGTCTACTTTCAAATCATCCACGAAAATTGTCCAAATAAGAAACAATCGTTCGCGAAAAATGTATCTAAAGCCGACTACAAATACAAGGATGTTGTGAATGACTTCCGTGAATTCATTTTAAGTCATACTCGACTCGCGTTAGATAGGGGATTCGACGATGATAGTAAACGGGTCGCAGAATATAAACATTTCTTTGTCGTGCCAACTATGGCTCATTGGCGAGTCGCGTTTGAAAAACTGTCATCATTTTTGCTTGAAGAAAGCTGTGCAGACTCCAAAGCTATTGAGGTACCACAATATCAGATTTATTTTTATGACCTTTGAGCTGTCTCTTAAGTCTCTTTCAATTATGATGCTAATTATTTTACTTGAATTGTAATCTAGAATCTGAAGCATTTTAACAAATACATCAACGTGGACTCTGAGTATCTTGAAATGCAATGTGCGAACATTTTCCCGAAGATATACTCAAATTACCTAAAAAATTTGCCAGAAATCTACTCTGCTGAACTTCACCAAACAAAACTTTCGATAGCCATCAATAGCTTCCTCAGTCTGTCCCGTGGGCCAAAAGTTTTACCCTGGTTGGAAAGATTAGCGTAAGATATTCTTGTGTATAAAATATTAGGGTATACACTCACGGACTCACGTATAGAAACCACATTTGATATACTTGTAAAATGTATGTGTTTATCATATTTCAGAGAGAAGTGTGATCGTTACTGGAAACGAAGGCGACAATGTGAAACTCGTAGTTTACTTGAAAGTTGCTGTACTAATCCTTTGCACAGGGTCAGAGCTGGGGACCATTTAGAAGTTGTCCCATTGCCGGAAATGTAACAAAATATGCTTTTGCTGTGTTAGCCACAAGTAAAATAATTGAACATATAATCAATGGATTAATTTATAGGGATAAATCGTTTCCTGAAATGCCTCACACAAGCGGACAAAGGGTTGTTTCGTTTTGTAATTGTGGAAGAAGACAAGGATCTCGTAACGAGCCTTTCACAATTAAAGAAGCCAACCATGATTACTATGAGCGGATGGCTAAAGAGTGTTGTGAACGAATTTCTTCATATCAATTCCCATTCTTTGTTCCTGCCGACAAAAATACAAAAGAGCTTTCCCTTCAAGAAATGCTTGCCATTCTTCAAAGTAAATCAGATGCTATGAGTAAGACCGCTGCGGATAGTGGTTTAGAATTGGAAGATGATAATGCGTCGCAAGTCATGGAAACTGAATTGCGCCAAGAAAATATAGAGGAAGGGGAATCAGAATCGAGTGGTGAGGAAAATGAAGATGCTGATCCAGAGAGTGCTGGAGAAGAGGGCGAAGAACAAAAAGGTTCAGATGAACAAGGCACTCTTCCATTAGAAACTGAGAACAAATCGCCCGAAGATGAAACTAAAGACGAACAAAAGACCCAGGCAAACACCGCCAATGAAAGTAGCTCAATCAGCACAACTGTTACAAAAAGTCAAACAGAAAGCACAATTGTTACAGCTCCAGTGAACACCGTACAAGTTTCAGATACAATCGAATATCTCCCAGGGATGCTGAATTCCAAATCAATCTCTGGACTTCTGCCATTATTTTCGTCTTGGTCTCTCATGTGTCTTGGTTCATCTAGGTGAGAATTAATTTGGTTTTTATTAGCATAAGCATATTATACCTGTATATATGATCCTTCAATATTCATTTTGCCGTTCGTTGTACGATTTGTAGTTTGTATTCTCATAATACCGGCGTCACACATCAACCAGGATTTTTAACTGGATCTAATTCATTGCTGCCATGGGATGTAATGGTTAAGGCGGAAGCTGGCGTCTCGAAACCGATACCTAGATTCATTAGGGGCAAAAGACCACCAAGCAGAGCTAAACGAATAACAGATGAATTTAATGTGAAAGTCTTCATCGGGACCGAGTATGAATGCAAACGAGGACATCGATTTATGTTAGAAAATCCAGATAAAATCCTCATGTGTCTTGGAAACTCTGCTATGCCGAATTTTAAAGAGGCAGCCACGAAAGTGGCTACATCAGATATGCCTTTATATTTCAAATGCCCATGCAAGTAAGTTAACTAACAACTCTCTCTTGTTCTATTCCTTTCTGGTTGTAAATTGATGTGAATGCGTGTCTTCTGTCTTGTTCTTACTGTTAACGTATCATTCAACAATAAATATTTTATTAACAGTAGAGACAATCGCGGGGAAGCGCGCACAAATGTTGCTCAGCTAATGAGGATTCACATTGTGACGCCTAAAGCACCAGTGCATGTAACAATAAATCCAAGGCTTCAACCAGGACCTTCTCCATGTCCTATATTTATGCCAGGAAATAAAGAACCCGTTAAGCTGTCACCGAGCTCTTACTGGGTTCTTAGATTGCCGTAAGTCCCATGATTTATTGCCTAATAAAAGAATGTGACTATAGTTTTAAAGTATTCAACTAACTAAGTCTCTATTATTATTCCAGGTATTGCTACGTAGGAGATGATCACATTTATGTTCCTCCGAATGATTTAAACTACAATGGAAAGTTGCTGAAGGGATGTTACAATGTTATATCAATGAGTCCTGGAGAGACGAAAGCATGGGAAAAGCAAAATAATATGCTAGCATGAAACACACGTGAAGAATGTAAAATCGTATTTTATGGTTGGTTTATTTCAGTTGTTTTTAAATCGTTAATATAAGTCACTTTTCGTATTACTAGTTACACGTAGAGTTTTGCATGTTATTTTAACATTTATACACTTTAAAAACTGTGGTCTAACACTATTCTTAATTTACCTAACATAATAGATGAACATGATAAACTGGAGATAGAGAAGCGTCTAAATAATAGAAGTGAAGACTGGGGTCCTTGTTGTAAACTGACTACGCTGCAAACACCTGCGAAGGCTAGAATATTCCTGATTGATATATTTTGTAACTTTAAATTAAAACCTACATTTCCTAATAAATACATTTATTATAATTTCTACCTAAAGAGATCACAAAAATAGACATGCTGGATAAGAGAGTGGTACATTCACCAAATTATAATTTCAGTTTGGTACAAGACATGTTTGTAACAATTACTGCAACATTAATTTACAGACTACAACCATAGTTATCATTATAGCATTTTAAATTTACAATTAAATCTTTGTTATGTTTTAAACAAGTCAAACAGCTTGAATACTGCGAACTAAATAATAAACATTGTAAAAAGTGTAATTAAGTCAACAATAATAATGATCTAGAAAGGTTGGAATAATCCAGTGAGTCAATAAAACTAATTATACATTTACAGACTACATAATATACAATACAATGGCTAACTAAATATGTTTGTGTAAGTATTAGTTCTGTAGACGTACGAAGTGAATCAGGGAAGTGTGTAGTAGATAAACCCAAAAGCCATGTTCTTGTCGATTCTTTGAGATACTATGACGTTTTCGACGTTGAAGGACCATCTTGGTACTCGTTTGGCAATATTTTCACCTGAGAGACGTATCCCATCACAAATATCATCAAAATTACATTCATCACATTTTTTGAGCTCTTTGTCTTACATAAATAATATACTTAGGTTCTATCATTAATATCACATTATGAGATACACAATGACTACACTCAAGATCACAGTTATATTTTCTATAATCAGTCAATCAGTGCTTTTGAGCACTGGGCATGCTTTAAGTGAAACACAGTTGTAGATTATTTCAGAAATAGTTCTTAACTACTTTTCATTTCTCTGTACACAAATCGTTAATGGCAATTTGAATTCAGTAAAAGCTGTCAAGAACTCTTCTGTAAATATCATTAGGACATTTCAATATTTCTCATTTTGTCAAGTCAACATTTTACATCAATACACAAGTTCCAGTACGGTAAAATAACACGAAATGGTTTCTGAATGAAATCAGTACTTGTACTTAAAAATAAAATGACAATCTCAAAGAGCTTTATCATGTATGCTTTTTGTAATAATATTAATTAGTAAAATGTTTATACTTGAGTTGTACTTAGGTATAAAATTTAATACCTACGTAAACTGTATAATACTTTATGGCTAAAGCTAATTCATTCCAGCAGCCTAGCTATAGTGGCACCAGTCATATTTGAAGACAATTCTCAAGTTCTCTATTCTACTCTAGTAAACGTAAGTATTAATTACTAGTAGTTCCGGTTTAATTGTATTTCATTATGCTCCATTTCATCTTACGCTATAAATAACTTTATTAATAGGTATGTAGAAGAGCAATACAATTTCACCATAAATACAACACACTTTTCAGTCATAATTGGTCCAAAATGTTCAACTTAAACTAGTAAATTAACAGTTGTACACGTTCTTACACTTTCTCTATTAAAGCCATGATATTCTACAAAACAAACAGGAATAGCAGATTATTACCACTGTACTATAGTACTATCCTTCACTCGAATCATAAACTGTACTTTACACTTTCTTAATTAAATATCTTAAGTCTTTTGTTTTAGTCACCCGCAATCATTGTCCATTAGTCGTGTCAGTCGCTTATTGGTTTGCGCTGTAAAGAGTTCCCTTGTGGAATTTTATAACTTACAAAAAAGTAATCGGGTAATAATATCATTAGGGTAATTCAACCACTAACTATTTATGTACTGCACATGCAAGATTTAAGTATCAAAAAGAAACCAGACAGTGACTGAACATTTGTTGGAAAGTAACGTAGCCTTAAAGTAGGTACTTAAGTAGATGTCATGTTGCCCTATATAAAATTGTATGGAAGGTTACGTTACTTTAAGTAAAAGATTCAAATAAAATATATAAATACAGCGATACAAGACAAATTTTGTATTCAAACTTAAAGAAATGTCAACAATATGAAGGCGAGCCCCACTATAGCGAGACTACCGAATCTTCCGGAGAGATGCAGCACAATTCCAAGTATCGCACCCGCACATCGGTGGAAGGGAAACTGTAATCTCAGAAACTGTGCAATACCTTCATTTCATATTTCATCTAACTTTTCCACCAAATCCATTATATCCAATCATAAGCAATTAGGACAATATTCTTCAATTAATTAATTATGGCATACAAACTACTATGTATTCAGGAATAACTTTCACCCATATAACATTCAATAATAATGACTGGTGACGGTAATAAAACCGTAACTAAAGTTCTAATAACGCCAATTGATACTTGGTGACTTACAAATAGAAGCTTCACTTTCGCAAAAACAAACAAAACTGGTATAGAAAACAATAAAACGGAAAATAATTATATTGTCAAAAAAAGTTATTAAAAGATCCTCCCTTGAATTAACGATGATCATAAGCATTTTTCTGGGTTTTAAAAGCTGAGAATAGTGTCAATTACATTCGTCATTATCAATAAGATACAAATATACATTTTCTTGTGCCAGACATAGTTTACTTACCAGTTTATCAGGGAGTTATAAAAGAATACCATTGAACGTGTGTTATTGGGTTATAAATTATAAAAGTTGAATGCAAGAGATTGATTATAAAAAATTACTTCATACCCGTAACAAGTGGTTGGAGGTACTATGAACGTATAACATGTAAGGCACTACTCTTAAGTTTAATAAAAAAGCAATTGAAACGAAATAACGTAACATACCAACTGCAGCAAATTGAAAAATCAAAGTCAAAAAATCATACGACTGTACCTTACTCTGACTGATGATCTTCCCTCTTTTATTCCGGACTATACGTAGCACTGTTTTAGCCTTCGCACTTGGTGCTTTCTCTTTTTGAACCGCTGCCTCTCTGGACTTACTTGTCGCATTCATATTTATTTTCTTAAGATTTGAGTTCAGCAAAGATAAATTGCCTTTAAAGGCCTTTGGATTCACATAAATTGAGTTCCGTACTGGCGCTTCAGTACGTTCTGTTGGTAAAGACCTGCTGCTGCTATACTTGGACCTACTGCTAGACGATCCACGATCAATGTCCCTCTCACTCTCATCGTGTGAATAGTCCTGGACCCCTTTAGTCAATTTCCTACGCTCCTCCTTCTTTTTTAAAATTGCTGCTCGTAATAGTTTCTGTTCTTCCATTTTCTTGTCGTACTCGTCGTCTATTCCCATCTCTTTCTGTAAACAAAAGTAAAGCCACATTCATTAAATACAAAGTAATGACAAACTTATGGATCACAGTTCACAAACTAATAACTAATTGAATAATATAGGTAGTCGGTAGTGTTACCTTCGTCTGAAGGATAATATTAACTGCCTTTTCATGCTGCTCATCTGATCTAACCGGTGGTCCTAGACGACTATTTAATGTCTGAAAATTCAAATTTTGTTAATATACATACAATTTGTCACTTTTCTTTAGTTAATATATCTCAATTATCCAACAGTAATTCTACTTACTTTTCCAGGGCTGTGATAATCATCAAAATTTGACTCGCTTTTCCTTTTCATTGATCGTCGATCTGACTGGTAGTAATCGTTAGATCTTTCACTTTCTTGTGGATATGATAAATACTGTTCATGTATATTATTTAGAACTATTGTTCGGGTAATTCCTTTGTCACTTTCATATCTGTCTTCAGGGTGACCATTTACTACCATAGATAGATGCTGTCCGGTATTAATAACTTCGCGTCCAAACTGATCAAAATGTGCTTGTTCACCGCCTTGATGGTAATAGTCTAGCTGCTGTTGCTGCTCGTACGGAGGTCGACCTTGTGAACCGTCATTGTAAATTGGAGGATCAGATGGATAGTTCTGATATTGATGAGGCTCATATTGATTTAAAGAGGGTTCGTTAATAGGAATATGACTTTGTCCAGGATATTGCTCAACGGGTGGTCCTCCGTGTCTAAAATCCATCTCCATATTGTTCCCTTGCGGCCCACCGACGTTTCTAGGTAGATGATCTGGATGTTGGTGGTTTTGATTCCATGAATGAGGATCTTGATGTCCTGGTGGCCCTTGAGGACCATTCCAAAACTGAGGATGAGGAGGTGGTTCATGTTCACGTTGCATGGAAGGTCCAGGCCCTCCAGGTTGCTGATTAAAGTAAGGGCCATTTTGAGCCATTTCCAAGGGTTGAGGACCAGGATGTCTTGGAGGACTTGCAAAACGTGGATGCTGGTTCACAAATGGAGGCCTGGGGTTCATCTGTGGGTTCGGATGTCTTGGCGGATGACCAAAATTCATGTCCGGTCTGTCGTTTGGATGTCCATGATGTTGATCCACGTGAAATGGAGGTTTCTGATGCTGCAAATGCCCTTGGTTGCCCGGAGGACCTTCGAATGGTGGTCGAACTTGGTGATTGAAGTTATTTGGTGGTGGACCTCCAAAGTTTTGGTTAGGAGGATGAGGTGGTCCTACTCCGGGTGGTCCAGGGTGTATAATATTGGTGATCGGCCGCACCATTCCATGTGGTGGTGGTCCATGGCCCTGAGGAGGACCATGATGATTCATATTAGGACCCGTTTGTGGAACATTGGGCTCTTGAGGTATAATATGAATTGGTCCTTGGTGAGGACCTGGAGGATGCAAATGCATATTTGGCCCATGAGGAGGGCCTTGATGATTCGGCATCTGATTCTGATTTGGTAAACCAGGACCATGAGGAGGATGACCTCGTATATTTGGAATATTAGGACCACGCTGATTGTGGTTGTTACCAGGACCTTGCATATTGGGTCCTTTTGGAGGGCGTTTCATATTGTGATGGTGATTCCCAATATTTTGACCGGGTCTTAACGGTCCATGCTGAGGAGGAGGACCAAGATTCACATTATTGGGATTGGGTCCATGATTCATTAAATGAGGAGGCGGACCTTGGTTAGGGGGATTCATGTGTTGATTGTTTCCGTGACCAGGATTTGGACCTTGAAATGGTGGAGGACCAACATTGCCACTAATAATAACAGCTGGATGAACACCTGATACCTCAGGAGGCAATCCACTGCCAGGTTGTCTATTCTTCCATTGTTGATCATGAGGATGACGATGTCTTGGTTCCATGTTCTGACCCCTCGGTGGCGGACCTCTATTTGAAGGATCCATAAACGGACCGTTTTGATTGAAAGGTCGATGTCGATTGCCAGGTTGGTTATTAAGATTATTGTGGATAGGATTGCCTTGTGTCGGATTTGGTGGTTTTCCGACAGGAGCATTATGCATCGGTGCAGCCAATCTGTTATTATTGAGCTGCTGTTGAGTTTGTGGTAAAGGTTGATTGAAGTCAGTAAATATTCTTTCTTGAAACTGTACAATAGGTGCTTCATTAGCATTTGGAAACCTAGGTCTGAAACCTTGATGACGGGGTGCATCCCCTAATAAGCTTTGTCTATTAAGAGGTCCTCGTGGTCCCCTGTTAAATTGCCGAGAAGGCTGAGGTCGTTGGTTTCCCCAATTTTTAGGTTGACGTAAATCTGGATTTCGGCCTTTTCTTTCACCTGGCAAATACAAACAGAATCATTTATAATTATATCTGACAAGAAGACGTAAAATACAATATATTGATATACTATCAACATCAGTTATTGACAATCACCGCTACTAGCGATAACAGTTACGATAAGTAAAATTATCGGTAGATTCATTTGAATACAACTCATGTAATATGTAAACACTTACCTAATATTTGAATAGGATTTCCAATCGAAGCAGAACCAGAATTAATATCTTCAGTCTTTCTTTCAGTAAGAAACCGTGAACGTGTGTTTTTCGGATCGGACTCAGTGTCATCTTCTTCTTCAAGCCCAGCTGAGTGCGGATTTTCAGATGTCGATTGGCTTCTGGAGTCAGAACACGACGAGTGAATAGATTTTTCGACATTTTCTTGAATACGCACTTTGACTGGCGCTATACGATTATTAAGTGGCTGTTGTTTTTCTACAAATTCGTCTAGTTCTTCATCAGCATCAAGAGCAAGCTCTAAAACATCTTCCTCTCTGAAAGAATTGTTTTAACAAGTTGTATTATTAAATCAGTATCTGTAATCTGTTCTGTATGTATATTTTATTATCTGAATTTCGATTAGGTAGGTATATTGATAGTTTACTTTAATGTTAATATATAAATCGTATAAATAATTTGACTTACTCGTCGGTTTCTAACACTTTATCTTCATTGACTTCTCCTGTATCGTGTGAACCGGTAATATTCCTAGTAAACTAAATGAAATAAACGAAACCATTTAGATTTCCAAAACTTAAACCATATTTGTTATGTGCGAAACAACATACTATAGTACTAAAAATGTACAGGCAGTGGTGAAAAATTATTACCTCTTCGTCATCAGAACCCAATAAAACATTTTCAGCATCTTGATCAACATCATCTACATCTGACCCATCTGACAAGTCCATTTTATTTGCTTTACAGTGCTTGAGCAAGACAGCTAAAGGAATCTGTAAATTAAAGTAAATTACAGTTAAGTTAATGTGTCAATGCACTTCGTAATTTGTGCACAACTAAAGTTAAAAGTTGGATTTGAGAATGATACAGCTTTAAAATAATTGAGACTGATTACCTTGACCTTAATTGACTCAATAATTATTTGTTGACAAATTTAAAAGTTGCGAATGCATCGCCAAAGACTTCAGGTGTCAGGAGCTGTTTCTTCAAAACTATCGTGCGCTTCTGTAAACGACAAATAAACACCTGGTGAATTACATAATTATTTATTGCACTGTATAAATTATAACATGACACATACTTTTTACTTTTTACCAAACTCATTCATAATAATTATTAATTATTGTAATGTCACTTTGTAAGACAACAGCCACTTCAAGATTGATTAAGTTCAAAGTTCAAACTATAACTATTGTCTGGCTAAACAACTAGCTCATTCAATATTCAAATTTTGTTTTGTTATTCTAATTCATAATTGTATGATCATATTATTATAAAGTTTTAGTTGGATAGTATTATTGTTATTTGGTACCTTTACAACTTACAATTTATAAACATTCGAGATTACAGTTCCCTTTGTGATAATTTTTGTGAATGTTGAATGAATGTCAAATTGCGCTTCCCAAACGTTTAACACTCATTAAAGTAGAAATCTGCGCTGCAACTGCAATCATTATTATTCTGACTTCTGTGCGACTGAATATGAATCAGAACACGTAATTCACTAAAAAACTTGACTCCAACAACGAAACTTTCCCAATTCTGTTGCTACTTTATTGTGCTTCCATTTTCAGTCCAACATCCAAACAACTTTAGCTTGCAGCATTAGAACTAGAAGAACTATGTACATTCACAAAATCAATTTCTATATAGAAAAAAAATATATGCACGTATAATATACAAGGTCTACAGTGCTTATAGCATAGCCCTATAAATATAGCAGCACAGTACCGTAGCAGCCTGTGTTCCGTTGTTGCTGTGTCAGTCACAGTCAGTCGCGGCGGCAGCAGCGGCGCAGCAGCAGTATAAATATGCATAGCCAGAATGTACTTTCAACTTTGAACGAGCGAGAGTTTGAGAATAGTTACACACAGCGCAGTGCCAGCAGCTACTAGAGGTACTACACTTATAATTTTCGGTATTCTTTTACATTGTTTGTATGCGGATGCTTTATTTACAGGGAGTCTCACATTCAGGTTAAGTTTTTAAACCATCCACGTTGAAAGTAACGGTACACTTACATAATGCATGAGATGCTTTAATATTTGATACAAATGGAATTTTTAATATGCTTTTTGTCGTGATTCTGAGTTTTACACAAATGACGGAGTATTTACAGATTGGAAGAACCTAGGGTCTGGTTACATAAGTCTCGAGAAACTGTGTGATTAATTTTTATGCTTTTGATTTGCATTATTGTAAGACAAGAGAGCTTTTTGAAATGTTAGAAAGAGAACTTTTATTTCAACTGGTCTAAATCATAATAACTTTGGTTGAGAATCCTATTTTTGAGACTCATTCATAATTCATCATAATAATATAACCATTGAGACTCGGGTGACTGCCCCTCCCCCTCACAGAGGTACACTTGAATCTGGAACAAAACTGAATTAAAAATGAGTTTTATTGGTCTGGAAAGTCAAAAAAAGTAGTTTATATCCTCTACTGCCGCTTCATAAAATGATGAGTCCTTTTTACATAAGACGCCTGTTTTGAAGATAGATTTCGCCTGTCTTTTAATGAAAATTTTTTCAGAAATTCCAAAGACCACAATAATTTCGACACTAGTGCAAAAAATAAAGAAGACAATTTTTATATATGGCTCTTCCCCACTTCCCAGTCGATTTGTTAAATTTTTCTGAGAGAGAAATCATAATTTGATAATTACATAAATTATGGATTGCCCTATGCGGTGAAAGTGTGAAAGTCGGAGATTGAAGGTTTGTATTATGCTGGATGACGGGATCTGGATGGAGAAAACAAATGCTACACGTTACACAGCATCAATTCGTTTCATACATCACGTGGTCCACAAAGAGAAAGGCTTAACTTTCTCAAAGTGATTCTATTGTGATTATGAATAATCTGACTTCTGTGAGAGTCAAGAGTAAAATTGTAGATCTCATCTCATCGACTGTTGTTCTCTCTCTCTACGGCACTTCTTCTCTTCTATAGTTTTATCTTGTGCTTCGTCGGTCGTCGCTAGTGCAATAGTGCAAATTGTTGCGACAAAAATTGTAGCAGCTATAATAAGTTGTGTTTATTATTTATCAGCTAACAGAAGAGGTCTAAAAAACCGAAATTAAGCTCAGTTTTCAGTTGTACGTTAAAAAATATCACCAAAGCTGAAAAAGTGAAAAGTATCTAAAGTTCAAACACCGATCCGATCACCCTGCTAAAGACGACCTGTGATTGATTGAATGCCGCTACCGTTTGCTTTTCTTCATCGCCCATGTAAGTGCCGGTTTTGAATTTTTCATTTCAACTTACCACTTAGGTAAAGGTAAAGTGTACTTAATTGATTTTTTCAATTTTGTTTAGGATATTTTGTGTAACTGATGAAGTTACGGTTCATTATCCATAACTATTAGTAGTCATCAGCTGACTGTATTGACATAGCGGTTACATTGATTAAAATAACAGCAGTCTGTCCGTTGCTGGAAAAACCTCAGCTGAAAATTTCCTTATACATAATAACACACATGCAAAAAAATCAGGGAAAAAATTGGCAGAATATGTAGCTTGCAAATTTCCAACTACGTATAATTCTGTAAATTTTTTCCATTGTATTTTGTGACCAATAAATCGGGAAATGATTTAGATTCATCGGGAAAGATTTCTGGGATACCAAGAAGAAAAAGGTTTTTCCAGCAGCGATTCTGTCTGCCTGACCTTTTTTGATTTTCAACTTTCAATTGCAATTATTAATCGTTAATTATTAAAGGAAACATAATAAATGTGACTCTAGGTAAAATAATAAAAATAAAAACTTATTAAAACTCTAGCTTTCGATCAAAAAACTGTAAGTCTCCTGATACAGATATTACAACTGCAACTCCAAAGCGCTGTTTAGATTGTAGATATTTAGCTCTAGTCAACATTAGGTGAGTTAATGACACTAATTAATTGATTGGATTTTTTGTAGGTTTACAAAGCATGACTAAACATTTTCACAAAGAAACCTTGTAAGGTTGAAGGTGATTTCGTGGGCCGTGATTTCAGCACTGCACTACTGCTGTGCTGAAGATTACACTGTTTGCCATCTGCAGATCCACAGACAGACGTTTGGTTGTTGTGTGGTCATCTTCCAGTTAGCTTTTCACTTTATTTAAAATTACTCTCCAATATACTTTTGGTGAGGCTTAAAGATACTATTGTTAAAACATTATCGTTTTGAGAAAGGATTTGGTAATCTTCAATTTTCGAGAAGAGTCGAGTCACAAAAAGGTGAGTAAATTCATTCATAAATCTCATAATATTGTTGGAACTCATAAAATTCAACTTCTTACAATTTTGAGTTTAATTGTTTGAAATGTGGTAATAATTTATGGTTTTTAGATTTCTAAAGCATGTCTACGGCTGCTATTAACGATGGGGGTTGGATCGACTCCGTGGCGGAGTTTCTTGGCGCACCTGGGCCGGCCCTGCGATTGTTGTTGTCTATTTTAATGGGTAAGCTATACTTACAATACTGACACTTTTCATATTACATCTATAAATGTGAATTATTATCATAGTGATGCCGCATAAACCCAATCCAGGCTAATTTTCTCGCATTTAATTTAATAGCTTATCCATTGGCTGCAATCCATAGACAGTTTCTTTACAACAAAGCTCCTGTGATTCAGCATATATTCTTCATCCTATCTGGATCATACATGGGATATTTTAATTACGGTATATTGAAGAACATTTAAAAAATTCTGACAGTTGATGTTTTAAAGTAAGGCAATAATGATGATGTTGATGTGCATAGGTTGGAATATTCTAAATGCCTACATCTGTATTGGAATTCAATATCTGGTACTTCTGGTATCAAAAGCCAATATGAATTCAGTACTTGCTGTGTTTTTGTTTCAGATGACGTACCTTTTAGGAGGTGAGTCATTTTATTTTTGTGAATTAATTTTTGATTAAAATATATTCGAGGAGTGAAGTAAATCACTTGTGTTTTCCTTCCCCATTCAAAGATTATTATCTTACTGAGACGGAAGCATACGACATCAAATGGACAATACCACATTGCGTGTTAACGCTGCGCCTTATTGGGCAGGCGTTCGACATATATGATGGAACGAGAGATGATGTAATTATACCTAAAATTAAAATAATACCACAATATATTTTTGGTTTTTCAAAAAAAGTATAATTTGATTTAGAATGAACTGTCGAAAGACGAAAAGCAGTTGGCACTGCGAACTTTCCCCACGATTCTGGAGTCAGCAGGACACGTATTGTATCCTGGAAGTTTTATGATCGGTCCTCAATATTCAATGAAGAGATACTTAGACTTTGTTCATGGAAAATTCTTGGAGGTACATATTATAATTGTTAGTTCTACCTTTTACAATAGTTTTAGCAGAAAGTTTGAAATGTTTTATTGAAATCTTGTTAGGATGGAAAGCCACCACAAAGTATTGGTCCTGGATTGTTCCGCATGTTGTTGGGATTGGTGTATGTTGCGATATACCAATTTGGAAGTCAGTACATCAGCAATGATTATGTTCTCAGCAACGACTTCAGGGTGACTATAATTAACTTTATAAGATTACCCGTTTTGTGTCCTCAACTGTGAGTCTTAAATGTCATATTTTTTGTCATTTGCAGGCACTAGCATTCTGGCAAAAGATGCTGGTAACTGGATTGTACGGAAAGATAATGCTTTATAAATACGTGAGTTGCTGGATTGTGACGGAAGGCGCATGTATCTTTGCAGGTTAGTTTATTTTGATTAAGTATGTGAAGAAAACGCCAACGTGTACGTAAATAATTACTTACTTTCATGTTTCATTTTTGGGGTAAAATAGGTATTGCTTATAACGGAAAAAATGCTCAAGGAAAATCTCTATGGAATGGCTGTGAAAACATTCATGTCAGTTTATTTGAACGGGCTTACAAATTCGGACATATTATTGCGTCCTTCAACAAGTGTACAAACTTGTGGGTTGCCCAGTAAGTTTCCGTACTGAAATATCGTAAACAAATAAATCATTTATAAATGAGTTATTCTATTCAATATTTTTGATTTTAGCTATGTGTACAAGCGTCTTAAATTCATGGGAAATCGTTACATCTCGCAAGGTGCAGCTCTACTTTTTCTCGCTGTATGGCACGGTCTCCATTCCGGATACTACATATGTTTCTTTATGGAGTTCATTGTCATGAATACTGAAAAGCAGGTCAGACATTCAGCATTTTCTGTACATTGAAGTTGTAAGCAATGTTTTCAAATTATGATTGAATGAAACTACAGTTGGAGTCCATGTTATCGAAGAATGACGCAATAATGAGATGGCATAACACCAGAATCGGGTTTTGGATTGATGCTGTGATTTTGAAAGTATTGGTCACCTGCTACTTTGGATATTGTACCCTTTCTTTCGGCCTGCTGAAGTTTGAGCGGTGGTGGCAAGTCTACAGTGATCTGTACTTTAACGGATGTATAATTTTCGGTCTTTGGCCACTGTATGCACCGTTAGTTAAAATGATTTTGAAGATTGGCCAAGCTCCTCGCAGTAGCCCTTCTCACTCAGGATCGGTGAATGGAATTAAAACTGATTAATAAGCCTTATTACCATAAATTAATAATACTTGTGAACTGCCAACATCTAATGTTCTGTTTTTAGTATAAATCAATATCAAAATAAGGGTTTCTGTAACAAACAAGAACACCCGTAGTTTTGAATCTGGGCGAGACTTCAAAATTTACGAATCTTAATTATGATACCAAAGTACTAGATATTAACTAAATGGATAATTGTCTAAAGTCACTGTATTAGACTGATAATTAGTTTTGTCAATATTTTTCTTTGTAACCAAATTAATGAAATACGGCACTCCTATATAATGATGAAACTTGTAAATGTATCTGTGTATGAATCACTTTAATTAACTCAAATGCTTAAATGAATAATGAAAGCAATGAATGTAGAAACTCTGATTTGGTGCCTTAGTCCGTAAACTTCAACTACAAACAGGAAAATTCATACTACTACAACTACACTTAGACTTAGGAGTGTTCTTTTACGTATAATATTATGCATTATTATTGTTTACATTGTTTGTACATGTTTGTTTTCCATAACTCAACTCTTGATACAAAGAGACAAAGTTCGCCATATACATAATATATATAAAATAATGTTACGACAATTGCAGCCTTAATAGTGTTGGCTAATAATATTATACTGTATTGGATTGCTATTTATTAGATTTGTATAATATGGTGATAGTAATGGTGAGTACAGGTAAAGAGAACGCTTAGATAAAATGAAGTGTGTCCAGGTTAATAGAAAGTACAGGAAATAGTTACGTTGACATAATATACAATAATTTCATTCACGGCAAGGTTATGTAGAATATAACGTGAATTTCCAGTGCTATGTGTAACAAATGTCAAAACAAATATAATTATTGTACTTTGTTACAGTAGGCATACTGTTGTGTACTCATGCCTTATAACTGGTATGCATTTAGAGTTAGTCATTTTTTGACTTGGATAAATAATAATAAGAAAAATAGATCTCATCAATTCTAATTGATAATACTACTACATAAGGATATAATATTACACATACTATACCCAGATGTTTAGAAAAGTTGACGTATGGAAAATTGCCTAATAATATTGTGCAGAGAAGCATGAATAATTATTATCACAAGACAGTTTACATTAAACATTGATTATTTCAGAATGACAGTGACCCAAGGTCCCTTCAAACTTGAAAAATTCGATTTCCATGTTCTAAGTAATAGCTCATTCACATAAGTCGTTCCTAAGTAAGAAAAATAGATTAGCAAGATCTTATGTTAAAGTTATAATTTACCAAGTCACTTGCAAACACAAGCATAATTTTCGTACAATACGAAAATTTATAATACATGAAATGATAAGCTCTTAACGAATAACGTGATAGTCAAAGAAAGAGAGTGGTAACATTGTTTTGAGAATAATCGAAAGAGCAAAAGAAAAGTTTGGGTTAAATTCCTTTAGTTTCTACAAATATTTATGTCTCGTGGGATTGAATGTCTTGTCTTGCATGACGTGTCTTGTGCAACCACACATCCTCAATACTTGTTATTAGTGTTTACCTATAACCTTACTAATAATTAATTAAACTAATAATTACACGTACACCTCTACCTATACCAAAAACGTTACTTGAGGAATATTAATGATATGAGTTAGTGTGTTTGTTTAAGAAAGTGTGTTAAAAATAGACGTGGAGTGTAAGCAATAAATAAAAATACTACTAGTGATAAATTTTCGAGTTTCTTCTTATGGAAGTCATGATGTATCAACATCAGTGTTTTTATCAGCATTTGCGTTTTATTATCTTTAATAACTATTTATAGTTTGAAAATTATGTTTAACAAATCATTATTGCTATTGTGGTTGAGCAAAATGCGGGGTAATGAAATACATTGAAATACTAGGACTAGGGGTTGCTGTTCATAAATATTTTTAATCATAATTTATTATTATTCACGAATATAAATGAAATTCGAAACTTAACCTCAGCTTCGGCATCTATAAATGTAAAACGCTAAAGAAATAAAGTAATTTGTATTACACAATATTCTAAAAGTATGATATCACAAAAATCGAGAATTCGAGATTACGTACACAAATCAATGCGTTGGTATTATGTAGTTTTACTTTAAGTTCATGCATTTGTTATTTGCTAATAATTGAATGATGTATTTTAAATTGCAATAGTGGTTCTAATGTGCTTGAGTTATATTTGATTTGATGAACGTGCCATTTAAGTAGCTGACCGATGGTATGGGAGGACAATACGGCATTGGTTGACCATGTGAACAGTTCCCACCGGACTGTCCATTAACTAAAAGAAGAATCAGACCCGTCACAGACACCAGTGTTCCAAATAGCGCAGTTGCTATAGCCGGAAGTTTCGTTTTGCTTAGAAATGGAGACGGCTCCAGCCTTATGAAGCACAGGGCAGGTAAAATGTAAGCTAAGGGCATAGCAGCCAAAATCCCCTGAAATTTTCAGCCAATAAGAACATTTCATGGATCAAATAAAAGATTCCTTCCCGTAAACGGAAATAAGAAATAAATTGAATTGAACTGCAGAAAACATATTTCTGCAAAGGTTACTATGTACTCCACTAACATTTAGTTCCAGAACTACTCCCAGGCAGTCCGTTGAAATTGAAGCTACAAACGCTGCCAGAACAATCAATAATGTAACGCTGAAATGTCGACTGGTGGTTGATGGCTGCTTCCCATGAAAACAAATGTTTTCGATTACATCTCTTGCAACAAAACACTCCAGAGGAAAAGTTAATAATATCGTCAAGCAGAATAGAAGTCTTGAAACATTAATTAAACTGTCATCCCAACAGTAATTTTCCAGGAGATCGCCTATTACGTAATGAAGCAATCAAAAAATCAAATTACTCATTACAAACTGAAATGGCATCAAAAAAGGATATTTTGTTGTTTCGACAGAATACAAACCTTGAACGTTTCCAGTGAAAGTTGCGTATCCTCCAACGGAGAAAAGTAAACTGATAACTAAGGAAGTCCCGATGGAAATGTGTGTTACTTTCCCCCATTTCTGTTCATTCGTGTTTTCTATGGAGCTGTAGAGCATAAAGGTGTTGTGATGACACATAAATGCAAAAGCAAACACGCCAATTGCCTGTATCATACCACTTGGATTCGCGACCGACCAGGAATCCATCGTTACTTTTCTAAATTCCAAAAAATTCAAATTAATAAGTACCTATGAATTTCAATGTGCAATTTGGTTACGTTATGTAATTATAGAACAGAACTTACACTTCCATTGTTCCCAACCGAATGAAAATGGATACCAAAATGATTCCAATGGAAATTAAGGAAAGGAAAGAAATTTTTGCCATTCGGGCAACATCTCTATAAAGTGAAAGCGGTAGTGTAACGCAAAGTGTCGCAAATAGTACTACAGCTTGTCTCTGCACTGTTAACGTGTCGGAACTGACGGACATAAAGTATCCCAGTACTTTTGTAAGAGTATCGCCTGAATTTACACAAAACAAATGCATGTAGGTGCTGAAATATGAAACTTTTTACTACTTAAGTAAATACATTTATAAAAATTAACTTACCCACAATGATGTTATAGGAAATCATGGCTGCGGAACATTAAATAACACAATGATAGATGTTCAATTAAAACCATATTACGGCAATTTCAAATGATAGTTGTAATTTTGTTTGTATACAAAAAGTTTACCGATAACTGGATACACGAATTGTAGAATAGACAACACATAAAACCCCCATCTCCCAAAAGCTGCCTCCATCATCCCCTAAATTAAAGGATTAAATGAAATCCACAAACGTTCGTTCAACATTAAGTGATTTAAGTTTCATATAACTAACGCATTGGTAAAACCACGATGCCATGTCATAAACCCGAACTACTAACCAAGACGTAATTTTATAAAATTATTATTTAACCTGGTAACTGTATGAACCACTTAAATGTCCAGCTCGAACCATTAGAAGTAACGAGTAATCTGTGCATGCAGAGAGAAAGCAATTAGTCTCTGGAAATAAAGTGCTCTGCTATGAGCATAGCCCGTTACACACAAATTATTGAACACTGAACTGCAATGAAAACAGTGCGTATCCTAAAAGCTGTGGAGGAACGCAAACTTTACCTGTTACGACAGCCACCACGATCATCAGAAATATCCCTGCGAATACTCCAGCTTGATTAAGAGCGTAGGGCATACCGATAACTCCACTCCCAATGATGGAATTAATAAAATTAAAGCTGGCTTGTGATAAAGTGCTTTTCTGTTGCCCTTCTTCTATGTCCATCTAAAGTTTAACAGAACATAAACATGCATCCAATCTTCCAATTGCAAGTCATGTCTCTTTTATCCATAAATTTTTTATTCGTACTATACATCTGGGTTTACATTCAAATTATTGGAGAAATACTGAAGAATTACTTCAGAATAAAAAGGAAGGGAACCTTAAAACCTATATACCTACGTCATCGTTTCTTTCCATTTTTGTGCAATGATTAACAAGAATACTAGTGTGTACTTACAACTTAAGATATAATTTGTATTATCGTAGTAGCAGCACGATTAAATTTTAATTATATCGGTATGTAATGTACCTATGTAGCGTGTAGCGAATCGGAATCATTGCATTCATTCTGACACCTTTCCTGTAATAAATGATCCTTGTCAATCTATACATTAACGCAGGTCGTAAATACCTACAGTATATGGATAATGTGCCACAAAAAAGTCTCATCGTCTGTGTAAGATAAAGGAGGCATGAAATCAAGAAAGAAAAAAATATCTTGTCGCGAAATGGGAATCTTGAGTAAGAACAACTGGGAAATAATCTAACTGCATTGTCTTGGTTCTAGGATTACAGCAATCACTATTTCGTTAGCAGTTCTATATCTGTCAAATTGTAGCACAGACTTATATTTATAAATAGGATTACGTACATGCTTAAAGGTATAGTAGATAGATAGGTATTATGGTTATTATTTTTGCTTGGATAGATTTATAAGAATAAAAATAAGCTGATACCTGCTGGACTAGTTGACTCATGTCATCATTAGTGACAGAAGAAGGAGTTGCTGCAGAACTGTCGTGGGGGGCACTTCCCTCCGTTTGACCCTGATTCCCAGTGGATGAAGTCGCTCCGCTCCCCGTTTTTCCATCGTTCTGCAATGTAATAAAACCCGCTGTGTAATATACAGAACAAGAATTTCCGGAATTTCTCCTCTGTGTAACAAAGAATTCAATAAAGAGACTCAGCTCTATTCTTCTTTTTTACTTTGAGCTTTAGTTCACTTCATCGTTTCCGAACAAAGTATGATGCTTCTATTATATGACGGAATACTTTTGCTCTGCCGCTACAACTCTAAATGAACTTTCTATTTTGAACTTAGGTAATTAATGAAACTTGACTTTCATTTTATCTACGTGACGACACTATGACCTTAATTTTTCATTAATATGAGCAAAGCGTGTAATAAAGCTACAAGATCGGTGGAAGACGTAATAAATAGGTTTTTAAGTATGTAGGTATGTAACCTACAACTATCAGGGTTCCTATATACTTATAGAGTTGGATTTAATAATGGTACTTGTATTTCTAAAACCATATTTTGCGAATTTCATGGCTTAGTGGTTGGTGCATGGCGGCTGATACTACAAAGAATGACTTTTAGATTGTTGCTGACCCCACACTTGTTCATTGCGATATATAACATAGGTATAACATCATTAACCGCAGTTGGGTGTTTTACACTAGAGTCGATTCAAGAATATGTTCTTTCTATTCCGGGTAATGGAAATTGATGGCTTACAATAAATTTAGTAAAGTAATATCTTCTACGGAAAAGCAACAGGCTTATGCACTTAACCCCATTTGAAAGGGTCCACTGGACCATATCATTCGGCTTCTTCGGAGTACTGTATTGGTCCGGTTCTTACATAATTTGTTGTGAAATACATACATAACAGCACTTTCTCGGTTTCTTTTTACTATACCTACTTCTTTTTCACCGACACTGTCTACAACTACGTATGGAATAAATTTGTACTTAAAGTAACCTATACCGTTGCTTCGTTTGTACATAATAAATTGTGGTGCCTTTGTCCTTCACAAGTACGCAGCGCTTGAACATATAATTTGTATGCAACGAAGTTGATTTATACCTAAGTAATATCTATAGTTTTACTATGTAGTTGATGGGATGCTATGTGTAATTTATGCTTTTATCAGAACTACCTAGTCCTAAGGTATAGAATTTCAGAAATAGTCATCTCTTCATATGACACCTTCTTTAAAGAGATGCATTGTTGGTTGAAGTTCTGAGAGTTTCTTGTATTACAATTTTGTAGTAGGATGCAGCATGCGGAAAATTGAGATGAGAAATTTATGGAACTAGCTTTTGGCATGAACGCACCTACATAAGGTACCCGACAAGCCCGACATTCACATGTCATTATATTAAGTACTTACACACTCAGAAGATTGCTATACTGACTTCACTCTTGAAAGTGTATTATTGTAAGTGACATTTACATAAAATTACATCTCAGTAACTGAACATTTTTTTCGTGATTTATCAGTAGTAAGATTTACTGCATTTATAATATAGTAAACTAACTATTAACTATACTATACCATATAGATGTATATTTCTAATGTGATGGTGTATGGTATGTCTGATTATCATTTTAGATGTACATATCTGATTTTCAACTTTGCACAGCGGTACATACTGTTGTAGGTACTATATTATGTAGCTAGTCGCTGGCACATAATATTTGGTCGTATATACAGATAATAGTCAACTGTAGTGTAAATCGTTACCACACAGTTTTCCTATTCCACTACTTAATTTCTTTGCACTCTGACATTTCTCCTCATATTTTGTCACGTCCTTTCCCACTTAAGTACACGTCGGTTATTCTAAACTCTATTACTAACAATGCAAGTTTTAGCTTTAGCCTTTAGCGAAAGTACTTATGTAAGTGGCAACTTAAAAAAAGTAGAGTAAGTAGTGCTTAGTGTTTCTTAACACTAAGAAGAAGTTTTCTCTATGCCATATTCAAAGTCGTACCTGTACAAATTGAGTACAAAAGAAAATTTCAACAGAAATGGAAGAGCAATAATTTATGCAGAAGTTTACCTTAGTATTTCCAACTTTAAGGTAAAACTTATTGTGATCAATATTCAGACGGCAGCTTTAGTAAACGAGTAAGCGCTATATGCGTGCCAAATCCATTAAATCTCAAATAAAGCATTCCACACAGCACCTTGTGTGTATCTTACTGTACTATTAATCACTTCATTACATTACTGTGAAAAGTAATGGAAACCCTTGTAAATAAATTTTTGTATCGTTAATTTGCTCATTCCATCATCATCACATTGGTAGTACTTACATAATTCGAACCACTAACTAAAAGTATGGTTGCACCGTAAATATATTAAACATAAGATTCCGAAGGCCGCAAAATGCCTGAAGACGAAGACCATTATTGCATTACTATTTAGAATGTTGACATTGTATAAATTACTCCACCTCAGACTACCCACTCAGGCAAAAGTTGTAAAATTATTTTGTACCCACAGATACTACAATACATACACATCTAGAATGCATAATATGAACCTGCGTACAAACTTTTCAATCGTTAGCGATCACAATTACCACAATATATTATTAAGAAGTTTCATCTTGTAATTATTACGCTGTGAAGGCCATAAGACAATACGACTGGGTATTTCTCATCAGCATCTTACAACTTTCTTAAATTCCTTCTGATTTTGGTTGCTACTTTCAATGAACTCATTTCGCTAATTGTAACTAGGATTTTCTTGGGTCGGTTATTATTACTATTTTCTCCTTTATGAACATTTAATTAAAACTCCCATAGACTAACTGACAGTACATTTTGCGGTTAGTCACGTCTGCTTCAATTTCTCGTGGATTTAATTCCTGTAGAAAATTAAGCTCCTTGGGCAATTGTAAATTAGTTTCGACTGAGTTTACATGAATATCACACAGAGGTGTACCTAACTTTCATGTTCTACTTCTATACTTATTGTTGATCTTGATATAGAAGCAGACACCGAGTGATATCACCGAGACTATTCTGTATTGTACATATATTCAGGCTATGTGTCTATCACAAATATGTACTTATTCGCTACAATTTACAAAGCTAATATTATCAGACTCCCGATAAACACAAGATTGCATTTCGTAGAAAAGCAACTGGCATAGACAGTGCATACTACTCTTGAGAAGGTTTGTTTGAAATCCTTTTAGGCGAAAGAAGGCTTACACAAGAACTGTTTTAATGAAGATATATTATTTGCGAACCATGTATATCTGCTTGTACTAATACTAAGATAAATGATATTCTAACCAAATTAAATAGACCTTTACAAACACACTGATTAAAACTGGGTATAGTACCTATTTTGTACTTGTACTTTTTCTGTATATATAGCAAAAGTTATTATGTACATTATATTATTTTATCCTCAGAGTTGAAACAGAATTGAAACACAAGAAAGTGAAAAGAATCTTTACCTGTTGAGTGGGCGCAGTTTTGGCTGACTCCAAAATGTAGCTTTTTTCTGTTGGTTTTGCTTGAGGTTGTTTGCTTTCACTCATCTTGACTGTTTATATATTGTGGACCGTTCCGTTAAAAATAAGGATGGGGCACTTCCAGTCTTTTAGATTCCCATCCACGATTATATCAACACATGAATTTACATAAACGCTGTAAATCCGCTAAAGTAACCTACTAGGTATATCAGTTTATGTTCAGAAATCTCATATTCAGTCAAACCAAACAGAAAACATGAAAGTATGTAGGATCCGCGTTCAAGACTAGGTAAGTTATTGTATGTTTGTTGACTCGATTACACAATTTTCAATTCACTGTGCAGAAGAATGAATCATAGCACCAAAACTGTTCAGGTGTGTATGCAATGCATACTCCTTGCAAAATCTAGCTCGTTGAATTATTTGCGTGGGCTAGGAATGGATCTCTCTCTCTCTCTCTGTGAATATAAAATGTTGACACAAATTAGTATAACAGTATAAAACGTATATCTATATAAGGACCCCTAGTACCTTCACAAACTCTAAATTGTGAATGCATGAAAATGCATACTATACCACTACCTAACTACCTACAATGAAAAGTCGGCAATCGAAATGAAACCAGATTACATAATGATACTTACATATAAACTTTCAGTTCAATAGAAGTCGCCTTGTCAAAGAGGAAAGAGAATTTGCTCAAAAGGATAGCCACTGATTCAAATAGCAATCACAGACTTACAGACTGACTTAGTATCAAAGAGACTGTTGGCTCATTCGAGTTCTACGTACATATGTTCCACTGAATAAGTAAAACCAAACAATCCAAATTGAATATGGAAAAGTTTCCTCATGATACCATAATTCTACTAAGATACATATAAGGAATAGTAAAGGAAAACTTATATACAAATATATTGTATTCAGTCTGTTATTATAGTGCAACTAGTAATAATAGTTAGGTAACTGCATTTGGTTTTCCTTGTTTATGACACTGGATGGATGTGGAGATTACTATATAAATATAATGGAAGTAAGTGTTGGTATGGTGCAACCAAGTCAGTCAAGCTGAGAGGAACTAACTCTGTAGTAACTTCACGGGCGACGTGATACAACTGTAATCACGGTGTAATCAGGGTTCTTCATCAACATTTTAATGCACAAAGAACGAAAATATTTTATACAAACTAACAATCAGGACAAAATGTTCTGTTCATTGTCAGATTGGTAACTAATGTTAGCAAGCATTTTTATTTACTGCCTAGGCCAGTCAATTCTTGCAAAAGTGAACACATGACAGATTTTTACTCGGTATAAATAAATGTGTTTTCTATCGCGTATACTATAGCAGCATTATTATCTAAAGGGATGTGGTGCAAACAATATTCCTATATATTATGTATGGTATTACTATTACTACTTGTAATTGTACACAAAATATTTTATACATTGTATGTTGTACTGTATTGTCTTCACCCAAACGCAGTACCTGCTTTACTTACTTTCATGTATAATATTATGAGTTTGGGAATAGGAAGAGTTGAATTTTACAAGAGAAGAGCAACAACCTCAGTATAGGCAGTTCAGAACCGTCCGTCATGGTTCATGTGTATAGAACTTCTTATGTACTACAACTAGGTATGTATTATGTATCTGCATGTGCATGTTGTAGTAAAGTAGCAAAATGTCGTGGCCATCCCAATAATCTCATCCTATGGAACATTGTATTGCATTAAATACATCGCAAAGCAACGTAACTTACAATACACTGACAGAAGTAGGTACGGACGTTTTCCGTGTAGTATTCCCTACTCTTAATGCATGTGCAAGACTTACCTGTTCATTCAACATTACTTTCAGCTAAATTGAATTCAACGGAGAAGAGGGTAGTAGCGGTCGCTTGTAACGCAGTTAATAATTGTATTAGCTATCCTACTTACATACGTGTACATGGTTTTGACTGACTTTTACAAAGGCTTTATTTAATAGCACTTGTGGGAAGACGGTTTGCGAGTTTGCGACGGGCTATTCTAGAATATGAAGTATATTTTATATACCTAAAAGCCTTTATGTAGTGTTTTAGACTTACTTAGATGATATCGGTAATGCACATACCTGTTAAAATACTTTGCAACGGTATCCACGCTGAAACGAGCATTAAAGCAGTGTACAGTACGTAGAGGCAGGGGTAGGGCTACTCTTGTATGTAGCTCGATGCAATTTTCGCATCTGATACAGTTTACGAATTTTCACTACAGCACTTCCTGCTACCAAAGGCAATTCGAATGATGAAGCTGCTGCTGCTGCTAATACGAAATGAAATTGTAACTTTGACTCGGGTGGAATCACCTCAGGTAAAAATGAGAATTAATATTTTTTTGTGACTGTCTTACAGAAAAGATGTATTTTTGCATATGAAAAAGATGAAGGTTTCTTTTGCAAAAGAACTTAGGAGATTTCTTCCTTCTCTCTTACACCTCTTTACACTCTATGCACAGTAATATAAATGTATCTGTATGGAGTATACTATTACAGGATTACGAATAGGAGAAATACCACAGAGTCTCTTGATTCTTGACTGAAAAGTCTACCACACGTCTTCCACGAGCTGATGACTTGGTAAAAAGAATGATAGAAGTTAAACGAATTGTGTTTTTCTGTTATGATGTGGTACTGGTATTATTACTATGTAGTAGCTGTACACACCTTTTATGTGGCAATACCGAGGTAAGTCTTCTAGTAAACAGAATGTACCTTCATCTCCTGTGTACTTCCACTTCCAACTTCTAAAAACGGTATGAACGGTTCTCGGTAAATCGGCAAATGTCTATAGTAGGCCTTCAATGAACTCTCCGTTTGATGGCTTTTGCGCAAGGATTTCATTTTAGTCTGTTTCTGTGGAATAAGTTCCCTGTAAATGTTCCCTCAGCCACACATCAAAGAACTGCTTCACAATAAGATAATTTTACGAAACCAAATAATGCAACCCTACTAACAATTAGAATTAACACAGTTACCTATATCATTAACTTCATAGTCATCTATATGTGACTAACCAAGTGATATCATCCTGATAATCATTTGGTATTCATGAAGTTCATTATATTCATGAAACGATTCCCGTTGCACAGAAGGTGTATTATTGGATGATACAATTATGCAAATTAATTTGTCAGCTGTATTAAATTACTCGTACTAAAAATGTCATTTATGTAGCTTCATTCTACTTGTACCTATTCGAGTGAAATAAATACTCCGAGACAATTCGCTACCTATTCAATTTAGGTATGTGAACTTTTCGCGAGACACCCACCTGCACTTATTGCTAATCGCTACATCAAACTAGTTTATAATGTAATACAGGACAGCTTAACACGTCGTAATTTTTGTAATGGTACTAGGTATGCGTATTTGTAAACATACGTACTACTATACATGGAGGCGTAATCGTAGTATTGGAGAGAATTCTCTGGTAAAATTACTGTTGGTAAACAACATTTACGACTCTGTAATTAACATGATATTATTATCACCATCATTACTCCTCCTCGGATGTGTTGTGACATATTAATATTTTTCATCCGAAATGTTGCTGCTAAAATTTTCTAAAGCTAAAGTTATAAGCTAAAATTAGTAACTTACTACATACTATATAAATATATGACTGTGAATATGAAACTGTGAATAAATATATTGCTGTTGTATTACATCTTTAGTAGTACTTAATATACTAGGTACAGATAATTTATGACTAGTGAGACAATTTAATACATAAATACAGCATCTCTCTCATTTACTCTCTAGCTCTTTGTAAAAATTGATTTTCTAATAACAAGTTAATTATGTAGAAATGTAACACTTTGCAGAGTAGCACAATTAGAGTATTTATGATTTTAACGTGCCCTGTGTTTGAGATGAACTCATTTTATTTAGAGTCATTAGTAGTTTGCATACAGGCTGAAAGACGCCGACGCGGTTTTATATCTGTAGTCATTTTACACCAAAGGGATGTGTGAGAAGGACGTGCAGGATGTTACATGCATCAAAAGAGCAAAAGTTTGCAAAATGGCAAAATGGTTGCGTACATGTTGGTTTAGATGAGAGATACTTTATAGGCACTCAACTCTAAGTTTTCAGCACACCAAAATAAACAAACTAAATTGACTGACACAAAGCGTTTCACCTAAAGCAATAATGTGTGGCCTTTTCCATGAAACACGAACGCCATGGTTTGAAGAAGAAACAAAACGGCAGAGATTATCAAGTAAATATCTTTCACCCACTTGTGCTCTTGTGTTTACACTTCCAGTAGAATCTCATGACCCGTTTTAGTTGAACAAGTTGATTGAAGAATTGCTACTTTCCATGCCACACACTTGCTTTCAGTCCCTTCTTTGCTGTCTATTGCAGCTTATTACGTTCCGCTTTGTCCAGAAAGCTGCCTTTCTTTAGTGGTGCACCTGCAAGTACCTACCAAAATGAAACTGCATTTGACTATTATAATTGTTTCATAAACACTAAGCAAATACGTATACTACCCCTAAATTGCAAAACTACCTTTATTCCTCCTTACATATTACTCCATGTAGTACGTAGTTACATAGTACATATACATAGGATCCTTACATATGTAAAATATGTAATAATAGGTTTCTATACACAGAATTACTTCATTTCCTATAACTTATTTAAACAGACCGTCAAAGTACGATTCAGCAAAGTATCACCATGTGTATGCTTATTGCATGCATCGTACATATTTTTTAACTGTACATATAATACATACGTATCCCAGCCAGAAACTAATGACTCACTCAACAAGTTACCTAAAAGTCAACTTTATACATAACGTAAAGCAGATTACCTTAGAATGCACACATAGATCGTCTATTTGTTTATTAGCTCAAAATGGAAGGATATTATGCATCCCAACAGATAGGATGTTAGAGGTTTTGGTTATGTAATAACTTCCGTAGGTCTATGTCTTTGCAAAAACTTTTGCTGCTCATTTGTGTAAAACGCTGTGATATTCAACAACATATCAGTGTGCTTACCATTAATAATTAACACTAGAACGTTCTGGTCGCCTTGTTTTTATTTAATATCTGTATGAAGTGCATCACTAAAAATACACACTACAGACGAACACATACATATGAGTCTTTAACTGGTCATCATTTTATTCAGAGTCGAAATAAGATAGTTTAACTACGTATGCATGACTCTCACTGTCTCACTGTCGTTAGTTAGCAGGTAATGACAGTGTCTCATGTTAGTAAATACCCGACAAATACCCATAATACCCTACAAAATATACAAGTAATAAATAGCATGCATTTGTATAAAAAGTGTTTGTGTGTTATCATATCAGTTGACAGTGTGCCATCACATCGTTTACCTTTAGTGTTATTAAAAGTCTCAGTGACCCAATTTTGACACAATGTTGAGATTTGATCAGTTGTTCATGACAGTTGCTGTCCTTGTACACTTGAAACTCAATATTGTCATAAGCACCGATGTTTTACGAATAGGTGGAATATTTCCTAGCCAAACAGTAAGTAATAACTGCTAAAATTATCTTCACATTTTTATAACTATATGTATGAGCAATTGGATTGTTTTTGTACAGAGTGCATCATATCTAGCTGCCAAAATAGCTATAGCAGATCTACAACTACAAAATGATTTTGACGGTCACATACAAGTTCAAGACGTCTTTTTTAACATGACGGTATTGTCCAAAACTAATAACTTCTATATAATGCCTGTAGCTTTGCAACTTTCATATATTTATAATATTCATTCATCGTTAGTAATTACGAATTATCATAATAAATAACAACATGAATATCGGCTGCGTGAGTAGTATGCACATGCAATGCATAATGAATTTGTTTCAGCTTTCATTTACCTAATTATTAATCATGTACATTTATATATACTACTGTCATATTATTTTACGAACTGCAGTGCAGCGCTACAGAGGAAGAAGAAATGACAAATTTAGTGCACTCTGAGCCTGATATAACGATATGGTTGGCTAATTGTCACTGCAGCACTCACAACTACCTAATTTATAAAGAAGACAGAGACGCTATTGTAATTTATGATTTGCACAAACATTCCTCACCGAACTAAGTTTTATAAAATTTCCCTTAATCATGTAAACGATTTGGTTAAATTATAAGGTGATATGTTATGGAATATCAGCATTAGCCACAGATGACGATCTTAGACAATATTCAGATGAAAATGCAATTATGTACACAGCAGAAGCACAACCAAGTTCAATTGTTCAAGCTTATGTAAGATTGATAACTTATTACGGCTGGAAACGTATCTTCGTTGTGTATCAAGATCTACACTACAAAGACGTAAGCGTCCCAATATTAATTGTCGTCTCATATTAAATGGTTCTACCCTCAATTGGAAACAGAATCTTAGAATCTTAGCATGTGTACATATAACTGAAATGTTTCTTTTTCAGATTAAAGCACAATTACGACAAACTTTGGAATCCGTTGATTGTACGGTAACAGTACTGGAAATAGATGAGGAGAACCAAATGGAAGTGGCCGACAAACTAAAAACTGAAGACGCAAGAATAATAATTTGGCTGTCTGAAACTTTCATAGCACGAAGTGTAATTTGCCACAATTATAAAACCAATTGGTACGGGGAGAAATATGTGTGGATGTTTCCTGGTGTGTGAAATTATGAACCTTTATGTTTATCTTGCGTATTCATTTACACATGTATAGTGTAGGAAGTGTAATAATGAAAGTAATGTCAAGTTCATTGCAAAAAAATCCATCAGGTTCCTATGAAAAGGACTGGTATGTTTTGGAATTGGATTCTGAGAAATTACCATGCAATAGAATGGAGATGAAAAAAGCAGCTAATGGCCATTTTATAGCTAAACCTCTGAACTGGAATAAAGACGATGTTAAAACAATATCGGGAATGGTAAATACATGCTTAATTACTTATCTTCATTATTAATGGGGCAGATAGGAAAGTGACAAGATGATTGTTAAACCTATGTAAAATGTTGCAATTTGATATATCGTGAATTTGTTAATGATTTTTTCATCAAAAGACAGTACACGAATTTAAAAGTAAACTTCACAATAAGTTGGAAGAACTCAAAGAACATATTAGATCCGACTATGACGAAGCAGCTATAGCATGTATGTAGCCAAACTTTAATCATTAAATACATAATGTAGTTTCAACCTAAATGCAAATAATGCCCTTTAATTGATGAGTTATTTCCAATGAATTATTTCCAATAATAATAGATGATTCAGTTTGGGCGGCTGTTTTGGGTGAGCACCAAAAGTGTTATAATTATTTATAAACGATGCTGACATAACATTAACATTACTGCTTTATGATTCATGTAATATATATTAGATATGATAATGGTAGTTTGGTAGTACATAGTTTTTTATTAAACTAGTATTTGTTCTGTTTAGGATATCATATTGCGGTTGATTCGTCAGAAAGCGAAGTTAGCGAAGAAAGTGAAACATCTATGTTCATTTCTCACGATCTTATTGCTGCCTCACTGCGAAATGTCTCATTTACTGGAATGTCGGTAAGTAAGACGGTAAAACTCACCAGTAAATAATTATTGGCACTTGAATTGACATCTTCAAAATAATGTCTCAATTTGCCTCATCTTACCAATCTGATACAATTTGTATTGTACTACTACTACATCCGATTACATCCGATCAGTTCGGAACCGAAATCCCCAAAAGTGTCAAGTTCCCCTTATTATTATTTGTTTGTATAAAAACCTGACAGGGAAATTTTGGCTTCAACGCTGAACGAGACAGACGCATTTCGGATACCATTGTAGATTTCTGCCGATACAAATATGACGACAGTAATACCAATCAGTGCAAATCTATTGGTCAATGCAATATTGGGACTTTTACATTGACATTTTCCAGTGAACCTTTCGGAGGTACATGTTGAACTACTTGCAATACTTTATTCAATTAAAATATTTTCCATGATTGATATTCTCATACTTGTTTCAATTCATCTTGTCATCCTCAATTATGTTTCCAGATTCAATTCCAAAGGATCATGAAAATAATATTATATCAACGACTAATATAACGCCAACATCATCATCTTCCCCGAATTCATCGGTAGGAGCAGGAGCCGTTTCTGGGGAGTTTAGAGCTATAATTGCTTTACTTAGTATCATCTCTGTACATTATACAATGCGATGGTAATAAAATAATATGTTATATGCGGCAGATGTGTATATATAAATTATAAAGTTACATATATTGTAAATTATTTGAATGAATTGTTAATGTTTGAATCATAGTTATGCAATACAATGATGTTGTTTCGCCAGTCTTGTGTCAATTAAATATTAACTATATATACTTATAGCTGTGTAATTACATAAAGTATAATTATAATATTATGCCATAGTTTTCAAGATAAATGAATTGTAAACATAATGTAAAGTGCGTTTCCTGATATACATAAAATACATATACATAATACATACGTTAATAATGCTAACTTCTTGAATGAGACTGACTCATTTTATTATGACTGAAACTGAAATTTTTGAATAATTAGCGTTTGTTTTAACATCGTGGTCAGGGTTGGCATGGTGTTTAAACCACACTGACAGAAACCTGGCAGAAACCTGGTAAAAACCATGGTGGCAAAAACTAAG